>PVKE010018860.1:0-29080 GCA_004027555.1 Craseonycteris thonglongyai
AAAAACAAGTCCATATGACAAGTTACAGTCAATGATTTTTTAATCCATATGTGAATATTTATTTATTTAAGTATCAGGTAGAAAGTCATATATCCTGTAAGTTTAATAGAGGAAGTAAAGTTTAATATATTTTTATTTATTTTTATTTTTGACAGAGAGAGAGATACAGAGACAGAGACAGAGAGAGAACTGAACTGGGCGAGCCCCCAGTTCAGCATATGGTTCCACATGGGCCGGGGCCGGGATTCGATCCTCGGTCCCTGGCGCTGCAAAGTGAGCGCTTAACCCACTGAGCCATCCCGGCTTCCCCATAAAGTTTGAAGTGGAGCCTTAAATCAAGTTAGTGGGTCATGATCCATATCCTTTTCAAAATTCAGTAAAAGAAAATTACCAGGAAAGCTGCATATCGTAAGGTTCTGTACTGTTCTGTGAAACTTGTTTCAGTTATAGCTGTGTATATGTTTATGGGGGGGAAATACAGCGGTAGAAAAAAATGCTGGGAGCCATCATATTAGGAGTAGATGGAGGGAATTCTGGCCCCTCTGCATAGCCTGTTCTGAGTAAATGTGTGATTGATTGGATCAGAAAGGCAACGAATGGAGACTTATATTACTGATTGTTTCCCAAAGAAGATTAAATTTCTTTTTATTTTTGCCTAATCACCTAAAATTCAGTAAATACACTGATCTTAGGTATGTTCTTCTCATTCTTCCTATAATATAATTAATGTGTTTCTTAATTCGTTTTTAAAATGACTGCTGTATCGTTCAGTGAAATATTTTGGAAAATTTTTGTACACATTTCATTATTTTAAATTACTATTAATAATTTCTAAGGAAACCATGTAGAAAGGAAAAAAAAGAACCAAACACATTCAGGCAGGAAACTGTTCTAAGTTGTAGAGATGAGGTGGATTGTCACTTTACAATAGTGTTGATTATATGTGATCAAACTCTTTGAGTTCATAGAAGCACATATAGTCCTGTTCTCTTTGGAGTGGTGTTCATGTTAGGGGTAGATTCAGCATACTGGTGTGTATTTGGGGGAAGTAACTAGCAATTTGATCTTGGAAACGTGATGGAAAGTTCTCAGGAACTGGAGTCTGGCGTCAGAATTCAGGAGTTCAAATTCTCCTACAGTGATCTATAGAAAGAAATACATTAAAAACTAGGTCATGCCATTAGGCTGCTTAAAACCCCTTAATGACTTCTTAGTTCCCTTAGGAATAAAATCCAAGTTCTTCAGAAGCATGCTTCCAGCACTGGTCCTCGTACTCTCTGCAATCTTGTCTCCGCTTTTTGCTGGGCCTCAGTCACACACATGTCCTTTCCAAGTCCTAGCAAACCCCTGCTCTGTAGAGAGGACGCCTGTGACCACCCATCTCCAGCAGACCTCCTCTTCGTCCCCTCCGGGCACTCTCCTCATCTCCTTGGTAGTGCCTCGCACCCCCTCTGATTACGTCTCCGTTCTTCACTCCTGTGCTGTCTGTCTTTCCCTTCGGAACATCAGCTGACCGTCTTGTTGAATGATGCACCCTGGTGCCTGGCCTTCCTTCTGAGTTGTGTGGGTGTGCAGTGGCCAGGTGTTGGCAGGTGGGGATTTGAGTTTGGGACTGAAGCACCCAGCTTCTGGGTCTAGGGAAGCAAAAGGAATCTGCAAAGCAACGAAGTGAAGACTTGAGTCCTGTTAGTCACAGAAGTCGTTTGCAGCATATAGAATGAACATGAGCCATTAAACACACACACACACACACACACACACACAGAGCAAGAAACAGAGAAAGAAAAACAGACTTTTAGATGTAAGGATAACAAAAATTTTTAAATCTATCAAAATCTAGTGGTTACAGCACCAATGAAGAAACACCAGTTTAGTTAGTTCTTTTTAAAGAAGGTTGTTGTTTTTCCCAAAGAAGATAGGAAATGTTCAAATCACCTTAAAATTAAGAGAAGGACGTTAAAACATTGAGCAAATGCCAAGACATCCCTTTCTGGCCTGTTTTAAGTGAAGGGAAATGGGAAGAAGAAGAGTTGGAAGGTTACTAGGAGAAGGGGGCAGGGTGGGGGGAAGGATGGAGAAGGAGATGGGGGGACCCTAGAACGGGAGGCAGGGGGAGACAGGTTCTCTGAAGCCCCGGGTCCCTTATGGGTGGGAAATACCTAGTGGGGCACTGGGCCTGCTTTCTGAGCTGCAGAAGCTTCTGCCCAGAACAATAGGTGATGACTGCCCTCGGACCAGGTGACATCGTGCCAGCCGTCCGAAGCCGTCTGACGCCAAGGGCACAGCTTTGAACTGTTTTCTGAGCCCCTTGTGGTCCGGAGGCGCTCCCTGGTCCCCTGCACAGTGAGAGGGGAAATGCCACCAGGCACAGCGCACCGTCTCGTTTCCATTAGAATGGCTGGTATTTGATCCAGGGCCCGTCACCATGGAGTTTGGGGATGGGCGAACTTCGCTTTGTGAAGACAAATGCAGGGTCTAACCTTGGTGAGGGAAGCGACATTCAGTGTCCCATAAAACCAAAAAGAATTATTTTCTAGGGAGTTGTCTGGTTGGCATTTCTTCCCTGTTTGTCTCCCTTCCTCAGCCAGCTCAGTTCTATTAAAAATTCTGTTAGCTAAATGTCAGTGGGTTCAGCACGTCTCCTCCTCCCTGAGCCCCACGTTGAAATTCTCCTGTAAAATGCGATGTTGTAATGTACGAGAGATAAGCAGAATTTTGTTAATGTCAGCCCCGTAGATTTACATACAACCCACTCTCCTGCCTGGGGGTTCCATTTACCAGGGGCGGTTTATAATTATTCTTCTCAATTCAGGATGACAACATACTCAGTTGAAACACACGCAAAAAGAACCTAGACTGGCTGCTTACACTAAATTACTGGAGGATGAAGATGTGCATGTAGCAGCTCTGGCTCTTGGGCTCCATGAGGCCCCACAGTTTCCTGAAGGAATTCAATCTAGAGAATTCTCTCGGTTATCTGAAAAGAATTAGCCAGCCCTGACTTTGCCAGATTGGAAAACTGACCGGTTTAGTCAGAAGAGGTCTTTCATAGAAACTGCACTGGAGGACTTGGCACTAGGCGGGCACTTTTGTTTCCCTGATGAAGAAGATGTGGGGTGTGAAGCCGTGTTGGCTCTGAGGAGCTTGGCTGGGCCGTCAGCACCCTATGGGGTGATGTTATCCTGGGGCCGTGTGAGGAGTGAACTCATTAGGGAAAGTTGGACAGTTCAGGATGGAGGACCCTTGTCTTTTTTAGTGCTCAGCCATTGAAACGTAACTCCCATCCCCCATACCTCTCTACCTTGTAAACTGCCAAGAGCTGAGGCCATCACAGACGGCCCTTAGCAGTACTGAGGGCGAGGATGCCCCTTAAGTAACACTAGAACCCGGGCTCCTTAGGCACCCCACAGGCCTCCTGAGACAGCGCTGCAGCCGTGCATTGCACTGACTCACCTCTTAGCACAGTCTTATTATCCCGCAGAGGTAGAGTTCGGCCTGGACACAGCTGCACGTTGGATGGACTCCGTGAAGGAAGCAAAACACAGACCTTATGAGAAAAGGAGACATCGCACCCGGAAAGGGGTCTGTGAGAAGAGCAAGATGCACTTCAGGAAGGAGAATGGAAAACAGCATCGACCGTAGAATTCCGAGTTATCGCCCCCTAAAACCCCAAGGGATCCTGGTCCCGTTCAGACCTCGTGGATCTACCGCCCATTAGATTTCTAAGACATGACCCTCTGGTCATTCTGGGGGAACAGCCTTCTTCCGTGGGAAAGAAGGGTGAAATCGGAAACGAGGCAGGGAGAGAAAAGATAGGGCAAGGGAGAGAGGAAACTTTGAGTGCCTTTTCAAAGATTTTTGGAGTTCATACATGTGGACCTATGTGCTGTATAAATCACGTTTTCCTCTGTGCAAGCAACTATTTAGAAAGCACAGTAGTGCTTGGCTTGCTGTCACAGGAGGCTGATCTGAAATTCTTACCTGATCCCAATGGCGCTGACCCTGGGTGTCCATAGAGCATCTCTAAACCCATCACTCCCTGCTGGGTGTCTCAAGTTGCCTGCAGGTCCCGACCCTTCAGCAGAGTCTTCATGAAGAAAGGGGACCAAACACCATCTGCATGACAGCCGCCATCTGAGCTGGTGACATCTCCCGAGGATCTTCCTCGTGTTTTTTCGTGTTGTTTTATTCGTCATCTCTCTCTTCGACCCCTCTTTCCTCCTCTCGGGTAAATCTTCAGTCTCTGGATACATTTGCCAAAGGCAGTGTTTGACCTGAAAGTGAAACTTTCAGAAAGCAACCACTTACTCTTGTGATAACTGTGGAACCTAGTTCATGGACTGGCCCAAACGGAACAGGGGCCCAGTTGCTTTGTTTTCCCCGCTCATGGCTGCTGACTGTGTTGGGTTTAAACCCCCTTCCCTACTAGGAGGTCAGGGATTCTGTCTGTGTAGTTCACTGATGCTCTTGTCACTCAAATGCCTGAAAGAATGTATGGCACACAGAACCACAGAAAAGATTTATGAAATTGAACATCTTGGATGGAATCCCAGCCGTTCTTTTTCATTCATGGAAAGTAAAGTGGGGATCATCTAATGTAAAGCACAGTCCCGTATCTTTGCAAATCCCATTTCTCCCCTTCCCCTCCAGCACTTACCCTCTGCGGGATCAAGGGGCTTGGCGTGGTGACAATTTATTTTTGAAGACTTCCTTGGATAGTAACTTACCTGAAGACACAAGAAGATGAGCTATGTAATATTTCACAGTTTTTTTGTTTGTTTGTTTTTAATTCCCACTATCCTACCTGTGTTCATCTGGGTCTCACTGCAGCATTAAAATCCGGGACAAAACACGTTGATAGCTGGATTACTGGGGATCTGGCAGAAGAGCCGGAATCGACACTTCTGTTCATTCCTCAGCCGTGCTCTGAATGTATAGTTAATGTGAGTCATAAAAGCATAGTTAATGTGTGTCATAAAAGCCTTTGCAGGTGGCTTGAAGCCTTCTGTCATTCAAGGCCCCGATGCCTGGTGTGACCCATCACACTTGTGGTGCCTTGTGGGTCATTGGAAAAGGTTTTACACAAACATATGTAATATTTGTCATTTCTATTTAGTGCTTCAATGAAATCAGCCTTCTAATCAGACACATTATATATCTTAAGTAATGTAATTGGAGCGAAATCAAAGGCAACCCTCAGATGGGAAGCACTGAGTTGGGGAGTCGCTTCTCGGTAATGTTTGCTGAATGGGTGACTTGCTTTGGTAAACATGTAGTTCAGTGTTTGAATACGGAGCCTGACAATGTAGGCTTTCTCTCACCCTCTAAGGATCCCCAGCGAGGCCGGTGTTCACTGTTACACCTGTTAACTAACAGGTGCAATGATTATTGTAGTGATTATTGTAGCACTTTGAAATTCTAGCCCCCGTGACCATTTTCATGCTGAAAAATGACGGCATACTGCATTTATGAAAAAGTGGAACCATAGTTATAAATAGATCAAGATGAATCTCAGTTGCCTTTACTAATGGAAGGGGTTGAATTGGATTAATTTTTCTGTTCCCTTCATTCTTATATCAAAATTGTAGCAGAGACTTCTGCTTGGGGGGTAGAGGGAGGAATAAAGAAGCCCTTTGCCCCCTGTTGGGTTTGAGCAGTCAGACTTGTTTGGGGGTCCCCCTTGCAACAGCAGCTTGCACCACTTTGGGTGTAGAAGCTGCTGTTGGAGTCAGACAAATCTAGGACCTCCTTGACCCACCTGGGCAGGTCGCAGGACACCGGGAGACAGCTCTTCAAATGGCCTTAATCCACTGTCAGCATGAACATGCCCATTGAGATCGTCCGTGAAATCTGTGAGGCTGGTTTCTGTCCTCCATTGCAGTGTAGGGTCGGAGATCTTTTGGCTCCTGTCCGTCCCTAAAGGACCCGAACAAGTAATCATACCAGCAAGTAGGTGACGTTTATTTAGTGTCTACTATGGGGCAGGCCCCGTGCTGTATGTGTTCCAATATTAGTTCCAATCTTTAGATCCCTCTTAGGAGGGAGCTCGGTGAACTTAGGGACTGTGTGCTCAAGGTCAGACACAGCTCATCCGAGGGGCAAAGCTAGGATTTGAACCCATGGGCACAGAGCTCTCATATGCTGCCTTCCTGCCCCACCCCCACCCAGGGGGGAGCTGAAGATGGGGTGATGGAACAAATTCCTGTGGTCACGGAACAAATTCAGGTGTGGTTATAGTCGTATTGTCCTAGGGGTTATCACTCTACTCGTATTGCCTAGTCTGTAAGTAACACGAAAAGATCTAGTACGTCATTACAGTTCATTTTCCTCATTATTGTATTCTCAGCAGATGAGATTGACAAATTATTGAGCTTCTCTTGTCACCTCGACAGTCTTATGTAGTTGGAAATGCCTTTTAGATGACAATCTCTCTCATAAAAGGCAACACTGTCACTTTTCAGTAAGAACCTGCTCAAGGACCCAGCCCCCACTGCCAACACAACGCACATGCACCTACCACACAGACAGAGATGACGTGGAAGGTGTCACCTACCTTGCGGGTGACACTAGGCACACCTGCCCTACTTGCACACATTCCGGGACCCTAACCTCATGTCCCCACAAGATTCCCCAAAGAGGCAGGAAGGCGTGGGTGGGGAGACAGGCAGGAGCGACTGCTGCATGTGTGTGGGTGTGGTTTGTGACAGCCCTGTTTGTGCCTGGGGGTCGGCTGTGTCACTGCCGCCTGGAGAGTTAACAGTCTAACTATGCACTTGTGTGTGTACATGTGTGTTCACACCTACTCTCTAACCCCCCGACCCCACCCCTACCCTCAGAATTTATTCGGTATTGAAACTCAGGGGAGAGAAGACACCCCGCAAAAAGGAGGGTGAAGCCCTCTACACTGTCCTCTATCGGGGAATAGCAGGGCAGGGGCGGGGTGGGGGGAGACGGGCCTTTCTCAGCCAGATTTCGAGCTGGACTCTGCCCATCGAATGACAACCCCCCAGTCAGTTCTGCCGGAGGGAGGGCCTCTTATTTCCTGAAGAAGACGCTACCTGTCTGACCAGTGAAGATACTTGTAGTTAAAAAATCTATGCTTAGCGTAGTGTCGTAGGGCCAAGTTTTGCTCTTGAAAGTTAGGCTGCTGCTGGGCAGCTTGGCTTGGGCATCATTCCTCACGGGTGTGGGGCTGGCTCCGCCCCAGGCCGTGGGCTGGTCTTCTTTACCATGAGAGTCTTTGGGGTTTGCTTCTGGGCACCCCAGAGACAGGTGTGTGTGTGTGTGTGTGTGTTATATGCCAGGGACAGTGCCCACGGTATGAGCGTCGACCATGGGCTCTTGGTCACAACTGTGTCGAGCTCCAGGGCATCAGCCAGGTCAAGCCCTGTTCATGTCACCCAGTTATTAAATACAGTGCAATTGGGGAGCAACGCCTTAAAAACACTTTTCCCCCGGGCGTGCCCTTAGGAGCAGAGAATGTAAAATAAATGCCTGGCCCTGGGATTGCCAGGCGAGAGGCAGGCATTTGAGTTTCCAGATTCCTCACGCACCTGCTCAGTATCGTGGGCGTCCTAGTAAAGAAGACGTGATAAGGGGCAAGAGCAGCCACCGTCGTTCCAGCCGCTTGCTAGCTGAGCACTGGACTGCTGACATAGCAGAACACTCGTCGCTGCAGGGTTTTTTGGCCTTGGCACCTGCCTTTTATGCAGGGGACATCGTCTTACTGTTGTTTATGTTATTGCTGTATTTTCAATGGCACTTGTAGTTCTGATGGTCCTCCGGAGTCATGGGTGATGAAGGGTCATGCCATTATGAGTTCAAATAATAAGGTAGGCGTGTGAAACACAGGCACTACCCACGGCGTCTTCTAAATACCAGCGTCTCGTGTTTGTCCCTGGAATCCTTATCAATAGGTAGCCTTTCTCTGTATTTCCACTGCTGACAGGTTTGGGGGCGGTGCTTTTTAATATCACCAGAGGGGTTGAAGAAACTGAGATGCTTCATGTGGAGCTAAAGACTATTTTTTAAGAACACGGTGATTGTTGATTGTTCATTTCTGTCATTCTCATCCACTTGACAGATGTTTATTATGCACCTACTGTGTGCCTAGCACCGTGTGAGGCACTGGGTCAATAGTGAACAAGACAGAAAACCCCCACTGTCACGAAGCCTAGTAAATTACGTTAGAGTCAATTAAATCGTGTGCGACAAAGTGATAGACATTATGGGAAAATAAGTCACCGGGCAACTGGAATTGGGAGTTCCAGGAAAGAGTGGCAAATTAAATGGGTTTGAAAAACAAATTGGATGCAAACACTAGGCTGAATTGTGCCTGATGGCCAGGCTGTACCTATCTTTGTGACATCGTTTCTAGTGTTGTCTGGTTATTTTATTTCACCTCTCCTGCTTATGTCCCGCTTCTGTTCGTGGTTTCTAAGCAACTTGAAGACAGCGATTATAAATGCTAGGTCTTGGCTCCTCCACAGGACCTGTTCTAGTGTCATACGCATGTGAGATGTTCCATACATCCACTAAGTGAATTTATACGTCTCTGTCAGCCACACAAGTGTGACCGTGGGTGTGGCCACTTCAGCTTGTATCAGGTGTGTTATGGAGATGTGTTGTGTGCATATTTTTCCAAAGGTGGAATAGTGATGTCCCTGCACCTATTTACAGAGCAACTCCGATCGACTGTCCCCTCCCAGCATAGCGTGGCCTGTGAAAAACCTCCTGGCGAGCTTTTCTTTTTCTTTTCTGGAAAACTGCTTCCTTCAACTAAGAGTCACAGGAGGGGCAGGCAGCAAAGGCTTGACCGAACCCAACGGGGAGCAGTTGTCTCTCTATTCATAGTTAGCTCTGAAGAGCTTCAGGCCTTGTGGTCAGAGCCAAAGATGCTCAAGCTGCTGGCCGGAAATTCTTTGGGATGTGCCTTCTAAGTTAATTGAAGCCCATTTGTCCTTTTTGAGGTAGGCTGTGGTGGAGACACAGAGCCTGGTTGATATTATTAGTGAGGCTTTCAGCTTTCAGGGGGACACAACGCCACCTGCACCATCACCAGAGGCAGTTTGTGGTGCCATTCGCTGGGCTTCAGGACATTTTCTTCAAGCTCGCCTTTTACTCACATTCATTAATGATGAGGACAAACTCATGTTCAGAATAGCTTAAGTGGAAGCCGACATGGGTCAGTGGATTAAGTGCTCGTTTTACAGCCCCAGGGACTGAAGATTGAGTCCCGGTCCCCGCCCATGCAGACCCATATGCTGAACTGGGGTGAGCTTCCCATGCAGGAGGCCCCCAGTTCAGTTCTCAACCTCTGGTTCAGCCCCTGGCTCTAGGGGGCATGGCTCCCATGCGGGAGGCCCCCAGCCCAGCTCCCACCCTGTGCGGACCCAGCCCACCAGTGTGGAGCATGTGGAAAACTGATGACGCACAACTATGGAGACGGCTCTGGGCCTCCCCTCTCTCTGTCTCTGTCTATCTCTATCTCTGTCTCTGTCAAAAACAATAACATAAATCTAAAAAAATAGCTTAAGGGGAAAAAGAGGGTCTGGAAGAAGTATTGGTTGGAAGAAGCTCAGCTGTGGTGTCTAGTTCCTCATAAGGGACTAGACTCCGTCTGTTAGTTACAGACACTGTGGGTCCCTACAACAGGTAGACCCTGGACCCCGTGGGCTTCACGGTGCCTGTTTGTTTCTCATGCTCTTGAACTTTCATAGCTGGGTGGGGTTGGCTGTGCTCCGCAGTGCATTGGGGCTGCAGGGTGACAGCCCTGTCACCTCCCCCCTGCATGGCACCATGCAGCCCGCAGACGGGGAAGGGAGAGTGGAGGGTTGAGCAGACATCTTTGTGGGCCCACCATGGGGGTGGCCCACATCACTTCCACCTGCAGCCCATGGGTTAGGACCCCACCACATGGCCGTGTCTTCCCTCAAGGAACCCTGGGAAATGCAGGCTAGCTGAAGGCCCACGAGGAAAGGCGAGGGTGTCCGGAAGATGGTAGGTCATCTCATCCACCCATAGGAGCTCCAGATCTGTCTGGAACCAGGTGAGCTGCTTCCTCTGCCCTGACGGGGAGCTGTGTGTCCTTCGATACTAAATACTGTGAAGATGAGAAGGGAACCAGTGACATCTATTTTGTGGGAGAGGAAATGCACAGCCTCTCGATCCTCCTGTGAGCCCCGCAGTCCTGTGGGGTGGGCGTGGACTCAGCTTGCTGGACCACCCCTCGGGCTGCTAGTCAGCAAGGGCCATCCGTGCCCCCCGCCCTTTGCAGAGGTAAACAGCTGGGCTGTGAGCGGATCTGTGCAGGGCTCACCTCCTACCATGAACAGGAGGCACAGACATCGTGTCTGTGGCATGGGTAAGGAAGGTCCATGTTCCCAGGAGACTCTGGCCTAAAAAGTATGAGCCAGGCTGTGGGAATTTGCCTTTTTCAACAAGAAAAAAAAAAAAAATGAAGAGGCAGGTACCCCCCAAACCTCCTCTGTTCAGCTCGGTCTCACACTAAGTAGCGTGTGTTCCTTAATTTTACCCTGAGGGGAAGGGGGCTTTACCTCTTCTTTCAAGGTTTCTGTAGTGTGGTGTCTCCCCAATACAGCAGCTGGCACAGCGGAGCTGAGCCCCGCAGCGTGAAGGGTGCAGAGGAGTTAGGATCAGGTGTATGAGGGCTGTCTGGAAAGTATCCAGCCATGGACTATGAAAAGGAGAGGCATTTATGGCTGGATTTTTCCCAGACAGCCCTCCTATTAGAAAGTATGTGCAATGCAGTGCGTGCCTGTCTGTCTGTCTGTCTGTGTCTGTCTGTCTGTCTCTAGGGACTTCTGAGGAGGGACTATCACTGTCATTCTCCCTGCTCAGTGTTTGTGACACACAGATGTTACAGGAATGAGAGAGACAGTCGGCTTGGCCCACTCTTTACAGGGTGGCCCTGTGCCTTCTGCGACCGGACAAGAGTGGCCGCCTCCCCACACTGGAGGCCTCTTATACGGGGACAGTGTGTCCTGATTATTCCACAGGTTGCTTCTCAGAAATGTTGGTGCCCAGGTGTAGGGTCTGGGTTTAGGGAGCGAAATTCTCGTCTTGGGTTTGGGAGAAGGTGTTGCTAGGAGAGAACTCTGTGCCCAGGTAGCCCCATTGTTCTGCACTCTTGAAGGACAAGTTGTGTCCCATGTGTTTTTAGTCTCAGAGTCATCAGCTATGAACAGACTCCGGAAGGAAGGAAGCCCTTAGTAGATGCTGACGAGCCTTCTCTTTGTTCTTTGGGCCCGAAGCGATAGGTTTGCAATTATGATGGAAGCAGAGGTGGAGGTTCTGAACAGGGTTTCAAATGTCTCCATGTTGTGTCATCGCTGTGTTCCTGGCGTTACTTAGGAACGGACTTTGTCCTTCGCTCCGAGGCTGTAAACTAACAGCTTTCTCTTTTTTTTCTTTATTGCTTTGCCTTCCCACCTGGTGATCTGCTGTGTGTCCCATTGCAATGCAATGCCTTCGTCTGTCTCACATCACGACACAAAGGTAAGAACTGCACGTGATGTTCATCTGCTGAAGCGGCGGTGCCTCGCGTAACAAGCAAAATGAGTTCCATCTTGATCACTGAGAATGTTTTTTTACCTTAAGAGAAAAAGCGATTGTGAGGCCCTCAGTTCTATTATCAGTGTTTCGCTGAATAATTTCCTCTCTCCTGGGGCCGGGTGTTGAACTGGTGTGGTGGGGGAAGGGTGGGTCTCTATGAGTTTTCGCCAGAGGCTCCCAAACATGGGAGCCATATACAGACATTTCAGTGTAGCTTTACAAAGACTGAAATATTAAGTGGACCAGAGGAGAGAGGAGTGTTCATATTGCTCTGTCACATGCTGTGAAGCAAGATTAGTCCAACTAATAATGAGTCCAGTTTGGGGTTTTATTAAACTTGGGGGAGACCATTGGGAAAACTTACAGTTTTGTAGCTGCCAGACCCACATTGACCGGGTCTTCTGCTGCATTTTTTATCAGGGTAACAAATACATAACATTTACCATCTTCATAATTCTAGTTATACAGTCCAGTAATATTGAGTCTATCCACATTGTTAGAACATCTTTACCTTGCAAAGCTAAAACTTCTGTGCCCATTAAACAATGTCCCTTTATTTTTTTCCCTGGCCCCTGGTAACCACCATTCTAATTTCCATTTCTATGAAGTTGACTACTACTTTAGAGACCCTCAAATAAGTGGAATTGTAGGTTTTGTCTTTTTGTGACCAGCTGATTTCACTTAGTGTAATGTCCTCAAGGTTCATCTACATGGCACCATGTGACAGGCTTTCCTCCTTTTTAAAGGCTAAATAATATTCATTGTATGTGTATGCCACGTTTTGTTATCCAGTCATCTGTCCATGGGCATGTAGATGTTTTCGCCTCTTCAGTACTGTGCATAGCGCTGCTAGGAACGTGAATGTGCACATGTCCCGCTGGGTCTTTTGATTGGATGAATTCTGCTAGTCTGTAAGTCCATTCACAAAGTGAATTCTCTGTCTCTTTTCCTGTTAAATGTTCAACATAACCAAGCCCTCCAGCATCAATGGCTTCTCAGGCTGAACATTCATCTTGAGGCTTGGAGATCGGCAGATATGTATCCCCTGCCCTGTGTTCCATCGCTCCCTTTTTTCCTCTGCTCCCCTTTCCTGTGTGTTTTGGGGAGAAGGCTGTGGGAGCACATGTACCCCCACCCTCCCCATTGTCCTCACCCTGGACGGATTGTCATTTGTAACCTACAGCTGCAAGCGTTTCTGGGTATTGTGTATCGTCTCGTGTAAGCGATGGGAACTGAGGATCAGCTACCAGATCAGGTCTGTTGCTTCATGGAGTGGAAGGAGCTTGTTCCATGAAAAGAGAGGAGAGTGGCATGTGGGTTGTAGGAGGCAGGTGGCTTGTGTCTTTCCTCCCAGGTCCCTCCTGGGGCATGTTTGCTCAGGCCATGGCGAGTGTTATCTGAGCTTGTGTTCTACAGAAATGTGTGCACATGACCTTGTTCGTTATAGGCCTGAGTTTCAATGGCAAAAAAAGCCTGTTTCTCCCAAGTTCTCTTGCATGCTCATCAGTGTGTGAGACTAGTGAACAGGGTGGGCATTAAGGACATGAGTTGGTAGAGCGATTTCCATGATGTCAGCAACCAACCCACGTGGCTTAACTATCATCCCAGATGTCCAGCTGGAACAGCCTCCATAGATAGAGATGCGACTCACCTGCAGGTAAGCAAGTTGAGAAAAAATAACCATTTTCTGACTTTTTTTTTTAATAGAAATTTTATCTGTAAGAAAGTGTCAAGAATATGCTTTGAGCGATCTCATGTAATGCGATTTTCATGACTGATAGTAACCATTTCATTATTTGACAAGACGCGTGAATGGGTATAACTAGACGGCAATTAGCAGTTGTGAGAGTGTGTCCCAGACTTGTGAGGCAGGAAACAGGCATGGGTGTGGGGTGTGGAGGGCGGCTATAACAAGTAGAGTGTGTTAAACCCACATGAAGCCCCAGAGCAAAATGCAGAAACTCTGGCTCCATTAAATGCAGCAGCTAAGGGTATATGGGGGCTGTCCAGAAAAAAATGCAGCCAGAAATGCCTTTGTTTTTCATAGTACATGGCTGGATACGTCCTGGCAAGTAGAGAACCTGCCCTTTAGGCCTCTTAATCCAGGATGTTTAGTGTCCTTGGTACTTTGAGCCTTTGAGAACAGTTCGGAAACTATTTTTCTTACCAAATATTTTGTGTATATTTCTCTGTGCTCTGCGTGGGAAATCAGAGACATGTTGGTGAATGTCACTTGCCTTGGAGCGAACCTCCCGGGCCATGAGGCCAGGCGATGTAATACTCACAAACCGATGTAATGATCAACATGTTGGATAGGAATCCCAGAGCCAACTGGTCCTTGTTGATCTGTAATGAGAAAATTTGAAAGCAGGTTTTCCTGCATGTTACTTACACGGGTCTGTAGAATACCTCTCTCTATATATTTTTTTTAATCCAAAAATTAATAAAGTGAGTAGAATGCAGTGGATTTCCCTTATGGTTTCATTTACTTTCATATTAGTTTAGAGGTCAACAAGGTTCGACAGAAGATACTTAACTTATTCAGGATTTTTATTTTAGTGCGGTTTAAACTGAAATTAAAAAAAAAAATTAATACGTGGTGATAGGAATGGGACTGATGAGCCTGGAGATGGCTTTAGACACGTGGTCATTTAGGGCATCAGATCACCTGAAGAATATGCCAGTCACAATGCACAGCAGTCTGTCTGGGGAGCTGAGTGTTAGGTGTCAGCTAGAGACAAGATCTGGACATTATACCTATTAGCAATTATAAGCGACCCGTGAGCAGTGGGAGAGGAGCAGGTATGAGGGGTTGGGAATATCCTTTGGAGAAAATGGGCAGCAGGAGAGATGAGTGGAAGGAGAAGTCAGGGCAAGCAAAGACGGGGACCATGGTGCTTTTTAAAATCATACCCCCCCCCAATAAATTTAACAAAAAAAAAGAAAGAAAGAAAGAAAACAAACTAATATACAACTATGGAGACTACTCTGGGCTCTCCCCTTTCTCTCTGTCTCTCTCTCTCTTTCTTATTGAAAACAAAAATAAATCTTAAAAAAAAACACACATTTATAACCAATCCCTTAAAAATAAAAAAATTAAAAATAAAATAAAACGATCCCCACCCCAAAGCAACTAAATCTGAATCCCGACAGGCGGGGCCCAGTCAGGACATCATATTTTTAAAGCTGTCATAAATGATCTGACATCTAGGCCATGCTGAGCGTCCCCGATGGAGCAAAGAGAAAAGAGAAGTGCTAATGAATTTGTCAAGAAGCAGGTGCTTGGTAAACTTTCAGTGTTGTTTGCTTTGCTTTCAATGAACCTTGAAGCTACAAGGAGGCTAGACTGTGCAAGGTGAAGAGAGGAATGAATCTAAACCACAGAGCCTGTGAGTAGGGAGCGTGTAGTCGAGGGATTTGGCCGGAAAGGGAAGGTGAGAGATTGAGGAGAGGAATAATCGCAGGGTCAAATGAAGGGCTGTTTTTGTTGTGTCAGAGAAGCTGCCCAATAGAGACAGCAGGGAGGAGCGTAGGAAGAGGTGACATGAAGAGTGGGCTGGGTTATGCCCTGGAATTCACGGGGAAGGATGCAGAGAGGGGGGTCTTCGTTCTTTACAATGCAAGAGGAGATGCTGGGCAGAACACGCACACACACACGCCCCCCAGTGAGATTCTCCATGGAGACCTGGGCTGGTGATTGGTGATTGTGAAGTGGAAGCAGATGGGGAAGCAGACTGAACTACTGCCCGGGCTCTGGCTTAGGGAGACCACAAGACATGCGCGATGAGCAGCCTCAGTACTTCTCAAGTTGGCACGTTTGAGTCTGTAATTTGTCCTCATGGTGAAGATTTGCCCTCTGTCTCTCTCAGTCATCTGTGACTCAGGGGCTGGAATCGCGATGGGGAGGGGCTGGGAGCTGAGGGGTTGAGGAAAATGTCAGGGCAGCGCAGGAGGCTGGGTTACCAGAGGGGATGGTTTGCACATCATCAGTCCTGAGCCTTGGAAGGAGTAAGGGAGGCCAGTATACACGAAAGAGGGACAGAGACCCTAGGGAATTGAAGGGCCAAAGGCTCCAACATGCAGGGACAGGGGGGAAGGCTGCCAGGGGGAAGGCTGGGCTCATGGGAGAGCTTCTAGATTCAGTTAAGTCCAAGAAGACAAGCTTGAGAAGGAGATGGGAGATAAACAGTAGCTTAGTTGTCCCAAAGCTGGGCATAACAGGAAACTGGTTGGTTTGAATAAAACTTTCCTTTAAGAAAAAAAGAGGGGAAGCCAGGATGGCTCAGTGGGTTAAGCGCTCACTTTGCAGCCCCGGGGACCGGGGATCAAATCCCGGCCCCGGCCTGTGCGGACCCATGTGCTGAACTGGGAGCTCCCCCAGTTCAGTTCTCTCTCTGTCTCTGTATCTCTCTCTCTCTCTCTCTCTCTGTGTCAAAAATACATAAATAAATAAAAATATTAAAAAAAAAAAAGAACCAACATAATTTTAAAAAAAAAGTGTGTGTGTTGTGGGGGATAGCAGTGTGATGATTTCTTTCCCCTTTAAGTCTAGGAAATCAAAGAACTTTAGTGATATGTAAAAATACTTAAAATACCATGAATATTTTATGGTCACTATGTTACCCAGCTACTTGCTGACCATTAAAGAAGATGGTTATAGACCAGCTAGTAAGTTACTTAAAATGGAAACTCTGAAAATATATTTCTTGATAAGATGTTCCATGGCTTGAATTTTCTATTATTCTTTTGGTCCTTGAGAAAAAGGAAATAACATTATGTACGAATGCTGTTAATTACTCATTAATCTGACATTTTGATGGAATTAAGCAACCAATTTGAGGCTCAACATGGTAATTGTTTCCTAAGATATATGATATCTCCAAAAATATGAAAACCTACATTTCAAAAATTCCTCTCTTCAAAGACTGATTGTGGCACAAGTCATTATGAGAGCCTTCTGTACCTTAAAAAGCTTTAAATGAAACACTGCAATTTACAGAATTCATTACTGTGCACAACTAATTAGAACTTTAAAGGAAATCGCAGTAGGGAATTAGACATTTTAAATAGCATTTCCTTGAGCTGAGATGTTCTTCAGAATAAAGGTTGTCTTGCAGCAAAGGAGGTACACTTGAGTGTGACATTCCTACATAGACACACCCACGGAAGAGTAGCACGTTTGGCTAGCCATGTTTGGAGATCATTTTTGTCCTCCGTTCAGACAAAAGGAAAAGTAACAAAGGAAACAAGGGAGAGACAAGACTGAAATGCAAATTAGATAGCCTTCGTGTCCTGGAAAGTCAAACAAAAAAAGCACACAGACATATCTAATTAGTTTCCAAAGCCAGCTTTACGCTAGGAAAAAAAAATCCCCATCTAAGCAAACAGCAGCGGGGGCTGAGTCCCAGGTGTCGGGGTGATTACAGCAGAGCCCGGAAAGCCGTTGCTGCTCGGCTCAGCTGCCTCTGTGCTGCACAAATGTGTTTACTGAAAGAATATAAAATGGACCACGGCTAGCCCCCTCCCTTTCCCCACATTGATTAATTTCTCGATGTGCTGGCAGATTTTGCACGCGGATGGAGATCGGGTGTGAGAGATGAATGTAAATCAACAGCAGGTGGGAAGGTGGATATGTGGGGCCCAGCTGCTGGGCCCTGCGTTCTCTGTTCTTGGGGTTATCTCAGGGGCCTCTGTTGGCCCAGACTGGAGAACCACAGGGTTGCTTGCGTCTCCTGGCAGCTCAACACCTTGGCATAGCAAACGGCAAGAATGACAGCCCCATTACTATGAGTTGAGCCGGGTGTCTTTTTATTTTGCATCTGGATGCTTCTCTTGGTCTAGACACCACCACCTTCCACTCCTTGCGTTACCTGGGCTCTTTTATAATACTTTTTCACTTGGTGAATGTGCTTTTCTTGTATTGTCATCTTGGTGGTGGTACATAGCAATTTAAAAGGATTGTTTTTCATTTTAACAAGACCTACTTTCTTGCCCTTTAGATGAAGTCTTGAAGGAACAATGCATCTTCCACACATCCTGAAATCTCTGTGTACTTGAATCATCTAGTGGACCCACATTCCGGCATTTCCTAGCATCACAGAGTGTTGGAGTGAAGCATGGCCTTCAAGGTCATCTTCTGGACTCTTCCAATGTAGGACTCCTTCCCCGGCCCCACCCAGCCCCCCGTCTTGGGGTCCATGGATGAGGTTTGCTGTGGCAGCCAGGCAAATAGCAGAAGCCTGTCTCTGAGAGCTCTTCTCCATGAGGCCCATTGTTCCAATAATGCTTAGCTTCCCTTTCGCGGATGATAGTGATAGTTGATGTTTCCCCAAGACTTTCTTAAAACAGCAGCCAGACTGCCCTTTTCCTTAGGGACTTGCTTGGACAGATCTTATCGTCAAAATAAAACCACAATTACTATAATAAAACATTGACTGATTATTGCTGGCAGACAGGAAATTAGATCCTTCTTTATTTATTTTAAAAGAAATGAGCAAAACTGTTTTAAGTTTAGCTACAGCATATAAGAGATTAGGTTCACAGTACGAGTATTATCCCTGAACTATTTACAATTGCTCATGTCTGCGTTTCACATTCATAATCTGGGCAGTGATTTCCTCGACCATTTGTTTTCATTTGAAGTTTTTTTTGGTACAGAATCTAATTTCTAAAAAGCTGAAATGGCTTAAGGAATTAATCTTTATTGTCCTGTCAGGTTTCAGGAAACATCAAATATTGACCCTACGCTATCATCAGCTTCATGGTGGCCAGGTTTCTCATCTCTTTATGTACACATATTTTCATGGCCTTTAGTTATTTTTTCATCCTTAAACCTTAGCTGAGTCTTAGGCTTGTGATATGCCACATTGTTTTTCTCTTTATTTACAGTCTTTTGAATAGAGAGAGATAAGACCAAGTATTATTATTTACAAATTCCTGGTGGAATTGACTTCAGTAATCTGTGTACATTTTCAGTGAAACAGAGATTGTCAAAAAGGAAAAGAAAAAGATTAAAGAGAAAATCCTACATTATTTGAGAAAAAATATCAAAGTGGATCTAAATAGAGAATCATGCAAAGAAGGGGGATGCGTGTTCAATTAAAAACTTATAAAGAGGCTCAGGGCTCTGTGCTATTTTAATTTGAGGACAGGTTGTATGCTGATGTAAAACTGCAGCATCTTAGAGTTGGAAATTCCTTGGAAATAAAACCCCATGCAGCCTCTTCATGAATATCTGAAGTGAGGCGACATCCCCTACCATGACAGCAAACATTTACTGAGCACAAATTAGATGCCAAACACTGTGGCAGGTGTTGAAATACACTATTGAACAGGACGGAGACAAAGACAGTTCCTCCTGTTGTGGAACTGAATTTGCGGGGACACCTTCTCTTGTGTGGCAAGCCTATCTGTTCCCTGTGTCACCCACGTCCAGCCTCTGCTTCACCATAGACTCAGATCACAGTTGGGATTGCCTTACCGTCTAGCCTACCAGAGCCTCAGGCCTCTCTGTGTGGAAACTTGTATGTTTCTGGTAAAACTGAACAGCCTTCCACTTAGGGGGATGACAGAAAATAGAGAGGCGATTGTGTCCCTGTTTCTAGACACCAGAGTTCTCCCAAAGGAGGCAGCCTGAGATTTAGCCACACTGTTACCTGACGCAAAGCTGATAGCCAGCTGCTAACCTTACTTAGGCTGCATTAACATTCATGGCTTTGAGCCAAGACTCCCACATCAAGTACTTGCATCCTAGATTATTTTGACCTGAAACATCAATGCATTTTTTGCATGCATCTCATTTACATTTCATCATGCTTAAAATGGGCCCGTGTCCCAACTTATTTTGAAATGTATGAGTTCTGATGATTTTCTCTAAACATTTTTAATTGATTATTTCGCCTGTGAACAACTTTTGAGTATTCACCTTCAATAGATGTGCATTTATTATTTTATAAATTATTCGCACGTGTCATTGGCTAATATCTCAAGCCGCAAGATAGGCGTAAGCTCCAAAGAGCGATTCAGATCCATATTTCAGCTCATTTTGATGGTTTCGAATTTGTTATTGATTTCTGGTCAGATCTCATTAGACCATTGTTGGTTTTATCTCATGTGGTTGGTTGGCACAGGGTTCATGCTAGGAATGGCAGAACGTCCCACACTGCCGTTTTCTCCTTGTCTGCTTGTATTTTCTTTGTTAGTGTTATCTCCAATTCATGGTTCCTTTTTTTTAAAAGCCATCTGTCTGTTTTAATACAATTGGCTTAGTTAAAATTAGATAATACAATCCCTAAATCCACTTAACGGAGCTGAGCTAAAGGTCTGTGTGTGGTAAGACAGGGAAAGAGAACAAATAAGCAAGAGGAGGACCCACAATTGTCTGTCATTGTAGAAATACCTGCTTGTGTACCATCCATACCTGACAACCCATCCCCTCACTGTTGGTCCATACATTTAACATATCCATGAAGCTTAATTATTTAAAAATTTATAACTAGAAATAGCTCTTACATTGTCTTCCTACACTTTCAGGAACCACCTTTCATACTTCTTGGGTAGACTTACTCTCTCCCTGGAACGTCAGTCATCTCTATAACATTTTTGTCATTCTAGTTTTGGTAGCTGACCTGATCTTTAGCCCAGTCATATGTAAAAGTAGAGTGAAAAGGATGAAGATGAACTCTCAAAAGACGTAAAGCCTCTCTCTAGGTTGACATGGTTCTGGACCTTCTTGAGGTTCAGTTCTGTTCTGTTTTTGTTTTAAATGTGCCTCTCAGGTGTAGCATTTTTTTTTCTTTTTTAATTTTTTCAGGTGTAATTTTTTCAAAAGACTTATTTTATTGTTTGAGAGAAGGTGAGGAGGTATGGGGTGGCCCAGAGCAATCTCCATAGTTGTACAGGGTTTCATTCCACACAGGTGGATGTGGGGCCACATGGCAGAAACTGAAGTGGGGGCCTCCTGCGTGGGAGGCGAGAACCTTCACGGCCACCCCAGCAGTTACCGGTTCCGCCGCGGTTCAGCACGTGGGATCACACTGGCCAGGGCTAGGATTCGATTTCCAGACCTCACAACTGTAACACAAGCACTCAACCGCTGAGCTGCCCAGCATCCCCGCAGGTGTAGTTTTTTAACTAAATGTGAATAGACTTAATTGTGTTGACAGCCTGCCGCAACTTTGTCTTTGTTGGCTAGAAGACTATCTTAAGACACATAGTCAAATGCCTTGAGTCTAGGTGCCCATGTTGTAATAGCTACAACTACATACTGGGTCCCTACTCGGTGACAAGCTCAGTGGTGGGCTTTTTATAAATGTTTTATTTGATTCTAATGGGAAACCTATGGGATAGTCATTTTATTCCTCACTTACAAACTAGGAAACTGAGGCACAGAAAAGTTAAGTCGGGGCAGCTCTTAACAGAAAATGAGTGGGCTTTTCGACATAAGTGTGTGTCATTTGGGAAAACATACTTGGGTGTGTCCCCTGCAGAAGTCCCTAGAGTGAAGAACAAGATAGCAGCAAAGGATGTGGAAGTACGGATTTTAAACCCCTGTGTTCTCCAAGCACGTGACCTTTTGCCCTTCTGAAAATTCAGTCGTTGACACATCTCAGTGGCCTATGCCTCCCTCTTCCTCACAGCCAGATTCAAGTGTGCCCACACTTGCACTCTCGTGATTCTCAAACAGCCGGGGTGGAAACCACCAGGTCCTGGAAATAAGTTCTTGGGCAGTATGAGTAGCAGGATACCCTCTTCTTGTGTCCTCACCCGCCTTTGCTTCATCCCCTTTTCACGTTATTTTTCTGAAGCGATATGTTAGTGGTTCCCAATTTTCATGGTAGATTTTCAAACCAATCAAAAAGATTTGAAAAAAACAGTAGAAAGGATAACCATCTACCAAAGACTGAAATTCAAGTCACTATTTTGCTGTATTTGCTTCATCTCTATCTTGTTTGGGGACGATTTATAAAGAGTTGCAGGCATCGTGACAATTAATTCTCAAATACAATACTTCATTATTGCATCTCTCCTGAAATTAAGGATGCTGTCCCTAAAATGAGGTCATTCACTGATATAAGTGCTGTGCCGTCTTCACACACAAGAAAATTAACACTAATTCTCCAGTATTGGGTAATACCCAGTGCAATTATCCTTTCCAACTATATTCTATTTCTTCCCCAAACTAGGATTCAATTAATTTCAGACATCACATTTGGTCTTTAGATTTCAAATCGTGTTAGGGTTTACTTTTTATGGTGAAGGATGGGAGAGCAAACGATCTCCATGATTTTCACAATATATTTAAGTCCCATTTTATGTGAACGATGGCTTTTCAGATTAAATAGACTATTGATCCAGATGGTTCTGGTGGTTTTTGCTTGGTAATAGATGGTGCCAGAGATGTTAACGTTGTAAAATACAGAAATCTCTAAAGTGTACATGTGAGCCACGTCTTAACAGAGGCAGACCGTCATCTGTACATGTCCGTGGGACACTTATTACCTCAGTGCTACATGTATGCAAACGTCTCATAGGCAAATGGGACACATCAAGGGATTGGGCTTCACACTGATAATGGATTACAATAGATTGACATCAAATGTGATTGAAAGTGACAAGAAAATGGTGCCCACTAAATAAATAATTGATTCATCTTCTCCCGGTTAAAGCTTGCAAGTGAAATCACGAGGCTGGAACTCAGTGCTGGGCAGAAGCTCCCCTCCACATTTCAATCCTAATACAAAGAGAAACTCAGAAACTGTTCAGAAACAGGGCCTGTCCCTTGCTGTGTCTGAGGTGTAGCAGGACAGTGTAGTGTGTATGTTAGTTGGGCAGTGGAAGTAGTAGTGAGAAAATGGAGATTCAGGAAATAGCTGTCACAGAAAACATAAAAAATATATACATCTTTTTTTATTATTATTGTTGTTTGGAAATCAACAAATTTAGAATGCGAGTGACAGCACATCTTTTTTTGTTCTGTTTTGCTCTAATTATGATGAGATGAGTAGGGTTAATATGACTTTAACGAATTAGCTCAGCGTAACAAAGCTGGTCCCGTGTTCTGGTCGCTGTGTGCCACTGGACTCCTGGATGCCCTCGGGTAGGTCACGTAGCCTGCCAGTTGGCTGAGTCTTCAGTTTCTCATCTGTAAATAAAAGGCTTGGATAGAGGATCTCCGAGGTGCCTGCCCGCTCGTCAAATCTAAGATGCTAACAGCTAGACACCTCTATAAAGTCGTGCTGTCCTGCCTCCTTTGTGAAACTATAGCTGGTCTTTGTCATGATGACCCTACAGCATCGTAGTCTCTTAAGTGTTTCCTGAACTGTCAAAAGGTGTCCTTTGTTTATATTAAGTGCATATGATTTTGTTCTACTTCTTAAAGTTTAGTAGCCTTCCCCTAATACTTAATTAGCCAGAATATTTTACTAATAGCTCATGCTGGGTCCATGTAGAATAAGATGGATTTTATTGTCATTAGAAAAAAATTTACATGTTTAAAAAATGGCAGAGCCACTAATGCATTACAGTTACTGCTTAAAAGCCCTTAATTCACAGTAATTCAGCAACCTAAGAGAAAGAGAACGGGCCCCATCATTACCCAGGGCAATGTTGTGTTGAATTTTAATTACAGTGATTGGTTCAGTATTTGTACTTTCCGGGTCGTCAGATTATGTTCTGGATGGCCTTCAGCAAGTTTCTCTGGATTTTTAAGCTATGTTTTCTCCTCTATAAAATAGGAATTGTACCTATGTCAAAGAGTGGCTAGAATGAAAAGGAATCACGTAGGTAAAATGCTGACTGCGTAACAGGTGTTGACAGATGTTCATGATCGTACACATTGCAGTTATCAGTGAATTCTTGGCAGTTTTTCCCCAGGAAAGGGTCCTCCAACCAGGGTGCATGATGAAGAAAGATAACTTATTACATATTGTCATCATCTTAACTGTCTCAACATTGGATTGACTTTGTAGTACTTCACTGTCTAACTTATAACCTAAGAAAGGTTGATAACCTCCTCTTATTTCATTGCCAAAAATATGAATACTCTAATTCAAGCTACATGAATATTCTGTGTAGAAAAGATTGACACCCTTTCATTTAACTCTTCCAATTTTACTGGCTGCAGAAATACCGATAGTAGCTGCCATATCTTCAAATGTAAACATAGAATCCATGTGAACATAGAATCCATGAACATAGAATCCATGAAACAGACCTTTGTTACACATGTGATGGTTTCTTTATAGTTGAACCTGGGCTGGCTGCACCAAAGCCTATTTCCCTAAATACAAAAATTACCAAGGGCAAAAACCTGACAAGATTCGAGAAATTATGCCCACCACTAGCATTAGGTTATAGTCAGCTAATTTTACAAGAGATTACAAGTGATTTAACATTTGTTTGTGTAACACTTGTGAGAATGAGTCAGAATCTTCTCTCCATTTTTCAGTTAGAAACTTGAAAATATCCTTAACTATCTTCATGACGAACGCGCCCGCACTGCTGTTAGGGAGGAATATGTATGTTGTGGGTTACCTCCCCTTCTTTGTAGAGACCTGTTTATTAGCTCTTTAGTTGCTTTACAGTTGAAAAGGCTTTTAGTATTTTAATACTTAATAGCTTTTAATGTTTTCTAGGTCCACATAAAGAAATGTTTCTGGTTTTGCTCCATGTGTATGTTAATAGAGGTCAGAATGGCGTTACCTTTGTGTGATTAGAAGAGAACCCCAGTCCTCTCCGTTTCTGCCCCCTTAGAATCAGCGGTAAGAGTAGGTGATGATTTAGTCACATTAAAAGGAAGCAGAGAAGCCTGCAAATGTCTGGAAGAAGTTTCTACTACCTTTGCTTCAAGTTTTATCAAGACATCGACATTAGCAAAGACGTTGATTCTGGTGACATTCCTTTGGGGGGGGCAGGTAGAAAATATCAGTGTCTTTGGTTTTAATCAAAATTGCTCATCATCTGCCTTTATGATACCATGAAGACCTCTTCCCCAGGTGAATGAAAATATTTGCTGTGAAAAATAGGTTATTAGTTCCCTAGTCCTACCCTACTTCAATGCCTCTGTCAAGAATATGAGAAGAGATATTAAATCTCAATTTTTAATAAAATTATTGACATCATTGGGGAGCTCTATAACACTTGACATTTGCTTTCTGTGGTGGGGAAAGGAGGCGAAAGTAAATGGATTTGGTATTTCTTTCTAGATTGACGTATGACAAGTTACTTTAAACATAAAATATGTGCACTGCCTTTGAATGCAGTGAGCAGAATGGGTTGTTGGGTCTGAACATAAACATAAATGTTAGAGCAAAATGGGTAATGTCATCATGATAATAATGTAATTCAATTGCTAAATGAACCTGTTTGATTATATTCATCATCAGATTCCTATTGCTACCTAGACACCCTTCAGAATTGCTATAAAGTGATGTTTGGACCCAGAAAACACAGCTCATTAGTGGAAACAAGATCACTTTATGAAAGTTAACTTCTTTTCAATAGTGTGTTTTCTCAGTATCACTTTGCTAATAGAGTTTAAAAAAAAAACTCTCAGTGAAATGTCTTTGAATGTGGGCTTCCGTACAGAGAATATCTGTCCATTTTCAATAGAATTTGCTTCTCGTTGTTAAGGATACTGAGCTTCAGGGACTGGGTCGCTGAGGAGTTTTGCTGGCAAAGGCAGACCTGGGACTGGAGAAGGCGCAGTGAGGACTGGGTGGGACAGAGGGAAGTCAGGATTCATGCACCCCTCTCTTAGCACGTTGGCAGCTCGAGGCCTGCTTTAAACCAAGTAATCAACACGGGAATATCTGTGATAAACGATGAGTCTGCATCATTGGGAAGAATAGTTGCTTATTAACATGGTAGCTCTCCAATACCACTGGTCACTGGTCTCGAACAATAACTTCTCTTTGAGAACATTCCTGAACAATTTCCTCCATCAAGAAGTTCCCTGGCGGGGCCAAATTCTCTTGAAAATGCCCGTTCCTGTCATGACCATTTGTATTTTGTGCAAAGGCCAGCTGCAATATTAGCTGATTTTATCTCCTGTTCCTAAACTACACAATAGACTGCCTGCGTTCTCTTGTCTTGCCTAAGACCATGCCAGCGTATCTACCCCAGCAGCGTTCTTCATGTAGATGTGAAACTGTGGGATAGATTTGTCAATGAATTTTTAATCACTTTCTGCTATTCTGAGCTCATTGCAATCTGCAGCCATCTTGCTTGAGGATAAAACAAAGCAAAACCAGATAGCTCATGGGAGGAGCAAAGGCCTGCAACAACAACAACTAAAGCTTTCTCGGGAAGGGGGCACAGAAGCGCATTGTCAGGGCAGCTGCTAGATGCCCTCCCCAAGCACCAGCCCAAATGCCAGAGGCTTCAGGAGGCTTGGCATTCTCCACTGCTGGTTTCTCTTCACTAATGAGGTCACCTCTCAGCATGGTAGGGGGGGTGGATGTGCTAATGGGAGACTGAGAAATGCAGATTGCAGTGACTGTCCTTGTTTCCAGATCTCTCCCATAGTTTCCACACAGCCCAAGGAGCTAGAAATGGGGACAACTCCTCTACCGATATGTAACGGCGAGACAGGGCACATCCTGTATTGACTGTCACCTAAGTGTGCCTGACACTGATTGGTGTCACTTTTTCTTAGGAGCAGAGATGGCGGCGTAGGGAATGACACTGGCCAGGAGTAGACATGGTGACATTTCTATAACATTTAAAGTTATGTCATGTATGGTTTCATATAGTTAGGGGAAGTCACATTGTCCACATGATGCCAATGGAAACCTTGCGGTTTAGAGGGTTGAAGTGACCTGTCCCATGGCCATCACTCTTATCTGCTTCATCTACAAAATGCGAATACTACACTCAGGCTTGCACCACTGTTAGAATTCTGTCTGCGAAAATGCTTTGAAAGTGGCTGTATCCTCTATGAGGCCTCGGAGCAATTAGTCCCGAAAAAGATATTTCTGTGAGGGCCGCATAGAGAACGGAGGCAAATGCACATCTCCCTAGCCCGCCTTTCCCTTTTCTTGCTGGAGCCTGAGTTCAGGACCACAGAGCCCTGGGCTCCGCCCTCCGCAGCCGCCACCTTCTACCTGGTCGCCAGACCCAGAGCCAGGCCAGCACTGGCCTGGTTACCTTTGTTGGCTCGTTTGGCTTTTGTTTGGGTCTTATTTATTTATTTATTTATTTATTTTTATTGTTTTGTTTTAATTAACCATTACAGACTCCGTGTCTCATTTGGATTTTCTATCACCTTAATTCCTGAGTATTTCTTGGGTCTGACTTGTACACCAGGAATTTTCTATTCTTCACAGCGAGTACATCAGAATGTAGACCAGCAAGCAAGATCCTGCTTGAATTCCAGCCCGAAGTTGACAGAGTGGGCATTCATCCAAGTGAAAACACGTGTCAGAGGTTGGTCGGAGGTGGAGGCTCTGACAGAAAGCTCTTGTGCAATTCCCTCTGTCCTGGTTAACATGAGGACGCCGTCTCTGCACATGTGGATGTTTATCACGCGCCATTATAGGTCCTTTAGGCACACCCCCCGGTCCTTACAGCGGCCGTGAGTGGAGGGCGTCATTACTCCTTGTGTACAGAATGAAGACACCACAAGTCTCAGAGAAGGAGCTTTGCCCCAGCTCAAGGGCTCTTGCACCCGTACTGACCCTCTGCCCGGTCACACCAATGGGTCCGTTCACCCCGCTCAGAGGGCCCAGTGTAACCAAGGTCAACAGAAGCAGCCGGTGGCCGCCTCACCTCCCCATCCACCCCCTCCTGCCTGAGAGCATCAGCAGTCTAGCTCCCGCATCAGAGAATCAGGTGGTCACCAAACAG
The DNA here is from genome assembly GCA_004027555.1 of Craseonycteris thonglongyai. Lineage (NCBI taxonomy): Eukaryota > Metazoa > Chordata > Mammalia > Chiroptera > Craseonycteridae > Craseonycteris > Craseonycteris thonglongyai. The sequence goes on from PVKE010018860.1 coordinate 27,421, forward strand.
GGACATCATCAGTGCCTGGTCTTCAGGAGCAGGTGGGCTCTTCAGGGGCTTCTAAAGGGCATGAGCTTGTGTGCTCTCCTGACCAAGAGTCCTCATAGTCATTTTGGGTGCCTGGGCCACTTGAGATGGGAGCCAGACCCACTCCTGGGCTCGACCTGGGCCGTGCCAGGACAGGGACTGCCCTTGAAGACCAGGGTCACATCCCCACAGAACGCGCGACCAGGCTTATGCCCTTCCGATTCCAGGGGGGTGGATGACACACTGTTGAGCAGCACAGTGACGGAATGAAAGATGCAGCAGTGCTTCGTTTGAGTGCACGTCACAGGTGTTATTCTCTGTCACAAATGGAAGGTAAGCCCCTCTGCCAACGAGAAGGTTCCAACCCTCTTTGTTGTCATACTCGGCGTCATTGCAGTGGTCTGGAACTGAACCCGAGGTGTGCCTGTGGTTCAAAAAGGCTTCATCCGAATGCCATATGCAAAGTGGGTTTTAAGAACATGAGACTCAGTGCACTCACCTAGGAAACCTTAACAATATAACAATCTGAGGACAGAGGCAGAGGGATGGAAGAGACTGGGCAAGTGGAAGAGGCAGAAGAAGGGAGAATCAGAACTGATAACTAAATAATGGAGAGGTTGGTCTCAAACATGCAAGATTTTAGAATGGCATGGCTGTAACTAAAGGAAGTGCTCTGGATCTCTCCAGCCTCTATCTCCCTGTCCTCCTTGAAGTGCTATTCTTCCAATATTAACAACCAAGATAAGCTTATTTTTATTCACATTTTAGTGCTTCATTTAATTACTCATTACTGTTACCATATTGCTTTCTGCGACTTTTCATTGCAGATGGATTAGCTAAGCTTTGTTTTCCAGCCAGAGAACTAACTGAATTACTATTTATAATGCAGTTGCTATGGAAAATGAATTATAAGTTTCAAACCGCCTTGCAAATAGAATTTTGGAATACAAAAACAAGCATCCTTTTTAATGACAATTTACTTGCCAAAGAGATATTCTGGTCTTGGATGTGGAATTGACTCCCAGAAGAATGGCAGAGTTCAGGAACATATATTTGGGGGTCATTTGCATAAAAAGTAAGAGTTTGAAAGGATGGGACTGGTTGAAAGTGGGCAGCAGGGAAAACTGAGGCAGCAAGCATCATTTGTTCCGCTAGTGTAGTTCTGAAAGGAAAGACAATACAAGATCTGCTTTATTTAACATAAAAAAAAAAGGAAGACTGCATCAACTTTGCTATGGTATAAACTGTTACAATATGAAAACAAATCACTCTTTTAGAAAGGACCATTTTATTTAAGTTTATTGGGGTGACCTTGTGTAATGCATTCTATAAGCTTCAGGTGCACAATCTGTATATTGTGTTGTGTTCACCACTCAAAGTCTAGCCTCCTTCCATCACCATGTATTTGACCCCCTTTACTCTCTTCATCCCCCTCCCACCCCCTTTCCCTTCTGAAAACCATACTAGTATCTGTGTCTAGAGTTTTTTTGTATGTTTTGTTTGTTCGTTTGTTGCTTTCTGTTTTATATCCCACTTACAAGTGAACTCACGTGGTTCTTGATCTTCTGACTTATTTCACTTAGTGTGATACTCTCAAGATCCATCCAGGTGGCAGTATTTCATCTCTTCCTATGGCAGAGCC
>PVKE010018861.1:0-29080 GCA_004027555.1 Craseonycteris thonglongyai
GGGGGGGCGGGTGAGAGACCACCTTCCCTTGCCCAGCAATCTTGACCTTAGATAGGATGGATGCACTTCGTGGGGAAGAACAAACTTCTTCATAAAGAGATCACTTGTAAAGTTGAAATTCCCTGCATTCACAGCCTAATGATTTTCACATACCTTTTTGATCCTTTCACCTCTGAATAAATTTTTCTCCTCTAGCAGCTCTATAGCAGGCTCCCGTTAGCACTGCAAGTCGTCAGCCCACTCAGTGCAGTGACTCATGCACCCTATGTGCCCAGTTTATCCACATGTCCCCAGGCACTCACACTTGCATCAAGGTCTCATTGCAGGCCTGTGGGGCTAGGCCATGCATCCTGAATCCCCACCTCCACCCCGTCGTTCCCACCACCACCACCAGCTCCTCCCGGCTCACAGCTCTGAGCTATAATTAAACAAACAGGGTTATTTGTGACATCCTGGTTTACACATCAACAAGTTATTTTCTCTGATTTTGCGATGGATGGATTTGCTCTGCTTACATTAAACAAAAACAGCTCACCCAAAAATGCAGAATAAGCAAGGCAGAGGAAACAGGGCTGAGCAGCTGCCTCACTCCCCACGGAGCAGGGCAGAGCCTTCCCTTTCCCAGATGCCCTGCCTCAAAGACACCAAGCCAGGCGACTCGGGAGCAGCATCCATCGAGGGTCAGACTTCCCCAGTGGAAGAGAGGGCTCCAGAGACACGGAAAGGTCAGGTGGGAGTTTAGCTTGGAGGGTTCCAGACTAAACAGCCGATGAGAGTCGTGCAAGTATAGATGTGGGATTCCCTCAGCAAGTGTGTCTGAGGAAGGACCCTTTCGTCTTGGTTGCTGGCAAATTAATTGCCTTGGAAGCTGTGTTGTGAGGTCCCTGTCAGGGAGCAGGATTGGGGAGGTGGGGCTAAGGTCCACATCTTCCCCAGACATGTCCTGCTTGTCTATCTGCTTTGGGGTATGTCTTATTCCATCACCCCTCATGGCAGTTAGGAGGAGCTTCCAAAAGGCAAAGCAGTTGATGCCACATATCTATTTAGATGGAGCCTCTTTATCTGCAAGAAAAGCCCCCGCTCCTTCAAATGGCTCCCCCAGCCCTTCAAGATCCGGCTCCCCTCCTCGGCATCCTCATCTCACCCCACCCCTCTCTTCATCCTCTGTGCCCCAGTAATAGGAATGTTCACGTTTTGCAAAAGCACTATTTGCACCAGTTGTCCCTGCTGCCCTGAACAATCCCTCTGCCCACTCTGCTCGATTCCCTACAAGCTCTCACTTTGCTGGGTTCCTTCTTCACCCCTGACTGAGCTCTGATCTCTCTGTTTTCGAATCATCTACACACCCATATCTCTTACCGATGCTCGCTCCACGAGGGCTGGGTCACAGCCAACTTGCTCTCTGCCGAATCCCAGAGCTTGTCCACATCAGAGTACTCCATACATGCTCCATGAGCGAGTGAACCAATGCTCTTTTGCACCCAGCATCTCTTGTAAAGGTTCAAAAGCAAAGGCTATGTTGTCACTTCAAACCTGGAAACAACCCAAGTGTATGTACATCAACAACAGGAACAGGAAGCTGGTCTTTAAATGGATTTAAGTCAGAGGCAGCCTGACCATAAAGCCAGCTGGGTGACCAAGGGGCTGAGGTCCTCCTAGGACATCTCAAAAATCTTAGGGATGGGTTTGGACTTACACGGACCACTGACTGAGAGCTTTAAGCAAATCTTATTTGGGGTCTTAAAGGGCTAAGAGATCAGGGCTGACATCAGGGTCATAGGGTAGTACATTTAAGTAACTATTAAAGGTCTTAACTCCCCTACTTCATTATAAAACCCTCAAAGGCAGAAACAGTAAGCGAATCTTGGTGTCTCCCAAGAACACAGGAGTCAGGTCCGGAATGGATACATCTCCGTGAGAGGGATAGTTTGACTGCATACTTTGCACACTGTACCTTTAGAACATCTCCACAAGCCGGGCTGCCTTGTCACAGCGTCAGCCCAACAAGGATGAGCCAGCCCTGTTCCTTTCTGTGACTTAACAGCCTCACAATATTTTCATATGAGTAATTGTACCCAGTTTTCACAAGCCGGGGGGCGGGGGCGGGGGGTATGTATCCAGTTTACCGCCGAGGAACTGGAATTTCGGAGAGCACCAGAACTTCTCCCAGGCTCCCGGTTAGTGCAGGGGGACAAATGGGACTTGAATTCAGTCCATCTGAGACCAACTGGCTGTTCCTTTCCTGTCACTCAGAATGCGGGGCGGGTGCCTTCTCCCAGGAGTCATGCTTTCTATCGGCAAACTCACATTTCTGAATTATTTCCCCATCACTGGGAAACCCACAAAATGACTGCCCCCCATCCGTGATAAGGCTTAACTCAATGACCAGGGCACCAGCAGGGGAGATACCCCACTGCCCTCTGCCTCCACCCCCTGCTCTTTGGAGTCACTCACCCCTTCCCGGATGGGGGGTCAATGGGGCTGAGGAGGGACCACCAACACTCAACCCTCTTAGGCCGTGACTGCCAAAAAAGACTACCCCCCACCCTGGGGGGTCCCATTCATTCCTTCATTGAGTGGATGTCATAGTACATGGAACATCCAACTTTTTGGCTTCCCTGGGCCACATGGGAAGGATTGTCTTGTGCCACACATGAAATATACTAATACTAATGATAGCTGATGAGCTAAAAAAAAAAAGGGCAAAAGATCTCATAATGTTTTAAGGAAGTTTACAGATTTGTGTCGGGCCACATTCAAAGCCATCCTGGGCCACATGTGTCCCGTGGGCCACAGGCTGGACAAACTTGCCACAGAACGATGCAGGTGAGTGGATCCAATGATCTGGGCCTGATGTGGTAGAAGATCAGCCTTTTAGTCTGCAAGGCTGGAGTTCAAATCCTCACTCCCTACCAACGTGCACACTTATTGAGTCTCAGTCTTCTCATCTGTCATATAGGAATAGTATGACTTGGAGGGCAGGACATGTGACAAAAGACAAGTCCAGCCCTTTGTGTAGGATCTGGCACATGGTAGATACCAGTCCCCACTGTCGGCATGGGAGTCCAGGGAGAGAGTAATGCTCCACTTTTGCAAACTCCTAATTTTCTTAAGCCTCCCCTCTGAGTTTGGCGTTTCCAGGTTTGACTGAAAATTAGAGCTATAAAGCCCCTCATAAAGATAACATGATGCAAAGCCAGCGGCCCACCCTCTGTGCAAGTCGCAGCATGCAGGGCCAGGGGAGGGAGGGGTTAGGCCGTAAGCCCAAAAAGTCTCCCTCCGTATGGCATAAGGGGGCACTGATATGACAGCCAGCCAAGATCCTAAGTCCTGACCCTCTCAAAAGGGTTCAGGCACTCCCAGGCCAGGAACACTCGGTTTATGCTTTCCGCTCCTGATTTTCCAGGACTGCAAGTAGCTGGCCGAGAACACTCTGAAAGGTGAGCACTGAAGACAAGCTTAGTGATACAGCGTGGGGAAAAAGTGCAGAAGGACCAGCCCCGGCCCAACACTACCTGGCCACGTAGCCGTGGAAAGGACACTCTGACCTCTAGGCCTCTGTTTCCTCCTTCTCTAAAATGAAGAGAAATGTTTGAAGGTCAGGGAGGCCACATGACAGAGAGACAGCAGATGCCAAGGTGGGGACTGGGCCCTGTCAGCATTGACAAGATTTAGGTTCAGGGGACCCGGTGGCCCTCAGCTTCGTAATTCTGTTGTATCAACTTGCTTGGGCTGCCAGAACAAGGCACCATACACGCCGGGGCTTAGCCAGTAGAATCTATCGTGTCCGGTTCTGGAGGCTGGAAGTCTGAGATCAAGCTGTTGACAGGGCTCGTTCCCGCTGGGGCTGTGAGGCAGAGTCTATTCCAGGTCTCCCTTAGCTTCGTGGGGGTTGCTGGCAATCTTTCGCGTTCCCTGGCTTGTAGAAGCATCATTCTGACTCTTGTTTCGATGTTCACTTGGCGTCCTCCATCTGTGTGTGTGTGTCTGTCTCCAAATTTCCCCTTTTAATCAGGACACCAGCCATATTGGACTTGGGGCCCATTCCACTCGAGCCCTTTCACTGAGTGTGATGATCATGTCTCGTCATGAGTTGCTTTTGCTGCTATGCATATGACGAGTATGTCTTGTCTTGGTTTTTGTTCACGCTTTTTGCCTCTCCGCATATTTTGTTGTAGTACAGCCGCGTGTAGCAATGCAGTTTATGATAAAAAAAAAAAACCATTTGTATTTTATTCGCTGGATGGAGCCACGGTCACCTTTAAAATTTTTTTCGACATAACCAAATTTCCATTTCTTATTTACTTGAGGCTATCCCTGAAACCACTTCACATACAGCAATTAAATACCAGCGCAGCAAACGAGCTAATATGACCTCATGTTAACTAATTACACCTGCAATGACCTTATTCCCAAGGAGGGTCGTATCTGTGGCCCTGGGGGCCAGGATTTCAATATATGAATTTTGAGGGCACACAATCCAACCCGGGGAAGGTGGATAACCCCTCTGACCTCAGTTTCTTTGCCTCTAAAATTAGCAATAATCCTGAGGGATAAATGGGTCCATGTTTGTGAAGGTCTCTAACTAATAGGCACTGCACAGAGTAGGAGCTCAACTAATTAATATCGATCCCTTCCATCAGCAGAGATGCACAAAGCCCCAGCCCTGGCTCCTTGCCTCTGGCTCCGGTCACTCCCCACCTCCCTCTTCCTCACTGGAGCAGACAAAGTACGTAGGCTTAAACTTACGAGTTGAATCTATTCTCCAAAAGGAAGTTGGCTATGAAAGTCTGTTTGGGGGTATTGCTTTTGTTCTCCCCAAACTGTGACACATGTGTGACCTGCAAAGCCCAGGCCCACTAGGGAGATAAGGGAGGTGGCAGCTGCGTGGTGGATGATCACTTTTCCAGCACCACTCAGGACTGTCGGCAGAGGACAGGGTAACTGCACCCTCTTTTCCTCCCCTCTCCCCCTCTTGTTGACTTCGATTCACAGGTGATATAATTCAAGTCATTAATTGTTTCCATTCAGTGCACTGCCAATTTCTTCTCGTCTTGTTCCTGGAAATCTCTTGTGTGCATCTTCTAAATTTAAAATAAATACATTGTACGTAATTGGATTCTAACCAGGCAACAGAGAGCCCTCATACGTTTTCATGGATTCCTCAGATGTATTAGCTTGAACGTGAGTGGGAAAGGTCTCTGCCTGTTCCGGATGAAATGCTAAATGGGACACGTTGGCCTCCTGTTCTTCGTATCAGTGTCGGCCTTTAGAATACATCCCCTTATGATCTTGCTTGAACAATGAAAGGTTCTTGTACCAAAAATAGACCTCCAAGCTGTTCTAGTTAGTACCATATTGTGCTCACAGGGTCGAGTGGAAAGAGCTTAAGTGTAGGTTTCAAGAGACTAGAGATGTGACTGCAAATGTACCACAGAGAGGGTATGTAATAGAAATAAACGCCTACGTAGTGGGCTTCTGTTATACAATTAAGTGATCATCACAGTCTTTTCCCACCACACCATGAAATGCATCCTTAAGATAAACTTGAGATGACTTTTTAAAGACAAAAATATGACATTAAATAGCTTTAGATCATGTGGAAGAGAAGGAAACATACCCTAAAGAATCCATTTGTTTCTTTACATTCCCAGGTCCTCTTGCCTCTAGTTGGGGTCATATGACTTGTTCTGGTCAATGACATTTGCGCAGAAATGATGTGTCTTTTTCAGTCTGATATGGTGAGTAGCCCTTGCACAATTCCTCAAATTCGCTTCCCCACACGTGGTGGTCGAGGACACCGTACATTCCAGATGACACATCTCCAGACTGGGAAGCCTGCATCAGCCTAGAGCCCCAAGTGACTGGGTGGAGGAGAACCCCTGTCAACCTGTGTGGGACACGCAGCACAAGTGAGAAATATACTTTTAATGTGTTAAAACACCGAAGTTATTTTTAATACAGCGTATTCCATCTGGGCTGATATAAATCTTATAGTAAAAAAGTCATTTCCTTTTAAATTCTACTTAGTTCTCTTGATTTTGTCAAGGAAAAAGTCCCTATTGGTGACAGTAGGTCTTTCACCCTTCTCTTACTCTTACAATCTCATTTTTCAATGAAGTGAGGGCAAACTTTGAGCTCAGTACCTTTAGCAGGCATTAATTCCCAGTGCATTAGTATTCTAGGGCTGTCATAACAAATACCACAGACTAGGTGACTTATACAACAGAAATTTATGTTCTCACAGTCCTGGAGGCTAGAAGTCTAAGATCAAGGCGTTGGTAGGTTTGGTTTCTCCTGAGCCTTCTCACCATGGCTTGTCTTGCAGTGTGTTTACTTGGTCATCTCTCCATACATGCACATGTCTGATGTCTGGTGTCTCTCTCTCTCTCTGTCCTAATATCCTCTTCTGATAAAGACAGCAATCATATTGGATTAGGTTCCACCCTAACCACCCAAATTTAACTCAATTACCCACCACAAAGTTCCTATCTCAAAATACAGTCACAGTCTGAGGTGCTGGGAGATAAGGTTTCAATAAAGGATTTGAGGACTCTGAGTGGCGAACACAGATTGTAACACACAGACGAAGTGCTATAGAGTTATACACCTGGAACCTATGTAATCTTTATTAACCAATGTAACCCTCATAAACTTAAAAAGTAAAAAAAAGAATTTGAGGAAACACAATTCAGCCAATAACCCCAAGCTAGAGTTTAAGAACATTATTTAGCTTTCACTGGTTTTGGGAGGGGATGGGGATTGCTTTCTACTTATAGAAAGCTACATCAGTTTCCCATTTATGATTATAATGTAAACTTCTCTTAGAATATAAATGTATTTAAGTAGTAGAAAGGTTGATTTGCAGAAATATATAAGAACTAATATTATGCCAAAAATTGTGATAGGAAATGCAAATGATTGAATTTTGGGAAACATTGCCTATGTGATTTCTAAAGCCTGTCCCAATTCTTACAGTTTTTCTTATATAATTTTAATTTTATTCATTTATACACCTATTTAAATACATTCCTATTAAGTGTCTCATTGGTGTTGAGCACTAGGGTGATTATAGAGTCACATGAATAGTGCTACAAGAGCAGAAAAAATTCAAATCTGCCTGGGAGAATCCAAAAAGGCTTCCCAGAGGTGAGAACCCAAGCCCATAGATTGCAAACATTGCCTCCTCATCCTTGACTCAATATTTTCTGAAATTTGAATGTGTGCAGAACCCTGGTGTAGGCACTACCAAGAAAATGCTGTGACTTTAAGAAGGAAGAGCCTAATTAGTAGCAGAGAAAATCAGGCATCAAATTCATGACTTGCATTTAAGGTTATACTTGTACTTCCCCCAGAGATGATTTTAAACATGTTTGGTTTTTTTCCCCCCTTGATTAGAAACCTCATATTTTCCTAGAGTCTAGTTGTCTGATGCGAAATACAGATTGGAAAAATGCAGTCATAATTGTGAAAATATATTTCTTAATCAAATGTAACCACAGGGGAGAAAAAACCTCTCATTGAATAAGCTCTTCTGAAGAAAGAGAGTTTATTGAGGTTGGGGGGATGCGTGGATTCATTAGGTGTTTTCGTTGTTGGACAGTTAATGAAGTACAAATATTTATTGAGCTCCGAGTAAATGTGTGCACTGTTCTAGAAGCTGCAAAAACCGTGTGGAAGTAGACTGGCGATCTCTCATGGGGCTTACATTCTACCGGGAGAGATTGTTGACCAGCAAAGATGTAGATACATGAGAGGATCTCATATAGAAAGAAATGCTCTGCGAGAATTAAAACGAGGAGGCGTGATCAGGTTTCATGTCAGAGGGAGGTGGCTGCATTCGAGTAGTGGGAAAGACCTTCCGAGGGACTATTTAAGGGAAGTGTAAATGACAAGAAACAGGCAGTGGGAAAGTATTTCAGACGTACTGGGAAGCTGAGGAAGGGCCCCAAGGTAGGGATGAGTTATGTGTTTGGGAAACAGATAGCAGCCCCATTCCTGCAGCCCAGTGGGCAGGGGAGAGTGGTAGGAGCTGGGGTCCGGGAGGAAGCTCCACCTGGCTCAGATTTCACTCCGGCAAAACACACATAGAAGCCACTTTCCACAGCCTGCGAAAACACGTCGAGGCATCTGCTTTCCCCTAGTGCTAGTCGCCTAGCCTGTGGCTTATTTTATTTTTCCAGAATAAAAATGTGTTTAAGTGATCTGCCCCTCCAACTAAGATGTGCAGTCATTCCTGTTCTACAGAGTAGTCAGCTAGTAAAAACGATCTTGAGGCGTACTTAATTTGTCTCATGTCTAATGAGTGGAGCAATTACTCTTTTCTTTTTCCTATGAACATTCTTTTAAAAATAATACCATCACTTTCATTATAATCCTGTCTGTATTGCTGAGCCATAGGAGTAAACGGATGTATGGAACCCCTGGGGTTTAGTAAGAGCAGCTGATGAGCCCCGAACAGTGGTCAAGTGTGGCTCTCTGATTTCTACAGCCTCCTCCAAGTCACCTGTGTCTCTACACTTCCATTGGCACCATCCCAGGTTAGGCCTCTTCATTCCACAACTAGATTGTTGCGACAGGTGGTCCCTATGACTCTGAGCTATTTTTTCCCCCTCATTTCTCTGTACCACTCTCAGATCCATCTCCCCCAAACACCCCTTCATCATATCATTCCCCTACTGGAGAGTTTCCAGTGGCTCTCCCCATTGCCTCCAAAGTCAGGCATCCACCCTCAAAAATGCAGCCTCTTAGATTTATGTGAGTAAATACGGTATTTCAAGGCAATGTATTTCAGGTTCCAGCAGAGCACCTCTGATTTGTGTAAACCGATCTTTATGCTGAAAATGTCAGCATCACCAGAGGAATTCATGAGCATGGAGAAGCAAATAAAATGAATAGTATATAAAAGCAAGGGGTTCCAACAAACTCACCCATTGGTTATGACCCACACAACAAATGTCCTACCACATGGGGAACAAAGAAAATTGAACCTAAAGTTCATTTCTCACAAAACAAATATTCTACCCTTTTAAGAGGTTGGCTGTGTGCATGTGTGAATCAGGAAAACACTGAATCCATTTTTAAAATGTTCTATTAATCAGGGCAACACAGCTGCTATAACAAATAGCCCCCCAGATTTCAGCAGCCTGACATAAGAGTTAATTTTTGCTCACATAACAGTGAGTGGGTGTACCGAAGCAGGTGTTTCCGGTGGGTAGGCAGCTTTCTTCTAAGTGGTTCATTCAGGGTCCCCTTGTTGTAAGCTTCATCTGCTGGGGAAGCAGATGGAGAAGAAGCACCTGCCCAGAAACAGTCCTGGCCCAGAAATGAGGCCCGTGATTGGGGTTCATTCCCACTGGCAAGAACAATGGCACCTGAACACAAGGGGATCTGGGAAACGAGCCCCTGGTTAGGTGGCCACTTCTCAATAATGGCCCTATACTATATATATATGTATGTGTGTGTGTGTGTGTGTGTGTGTGTGTGTGTGTATATATATATATATGGGGGATTGTGGGTTTTGATAGACTTCTGGGGGCCCCTGCTACATATAAAGACTGAATATCAAGAACAATGGCAATTTGGTCCTGTTATTTATGCCTAAGTCACCTTTCTGTTCTCAACATGTTTCTAGCCCCACATACTTCCCATTTGTAGCATTTACCATGATTACAATTTTACATTTATATGTGGTGATTAGATAAGTGCCTATCTCCCCAGTAGACTCTAAGTTCCATGAGGGCAGGTATATCAACTGTTTTTTCATTACCTTATTTCTAATCTCTAGCAGAGGGGCAGGCATATGGATAAATTAAATAACATTTGTTCACTGCAGAAAATTTGGAAACACAGATATATATATAAAAGAAAAATAAATTTTAAAAATCATCTGAAAGCTCTTATGTCAGTCAGCAATTGCTGAGTTAATGCTGTATAACAAACAACTCCAAAAATTTCAGTGACTTGCAATAACAAATGTTTATTGCTCACTCAAATGTTTGTGAGTTGGATGTCATAGCTTGGCTTCAGGCTTCAGGTCAAATCCAAGTCTACTCCTCATACATATTTTGCCAGGACCTAGGCTAAAAGATTAACCACTCCCTGGGGTGAGTGGGTTCTTCTCATGGTGCCAGATGGGTGTGCAAGTGATCAAGCCAATCCACAGATGCTCACTGAAAACTTCTAGTCAGGTGTGCTTAATGTCTTAACTTTCCCATTCTATTGGCCAAGGCAACACAGATGTAAGAGACAAGGAAAAGACCCTGCTCCGGTGAACTTTGGCAAGAACGGGGCGAGATGAAAGGATTATGAAAAAAATAGGGCAATCTACTGCCACCACATCTTGACCTTTTCTCTATATGTTTAAGTTGTATGTGTGTAACTTCAGACCAAACATATTGTCTTCTAAAGATGACTATTTAGAAGGATCCTGAGGGGAAAGGCATTCCAATATATGGACTGCAGTGGATATAAAATCTTTTATTAATTGCTCTCATAATGCTCCAAAAATATGTACCAAAAGATCTTTCAATCTAATCCATGCTGGAATCATGCCCTGGCTTTATTTATATCTTCTTTTTAAAACAAATGAACTGTGACACATTAATAAGTGTAGAAGGGATAACGAAGCTGCAACTGACTTCCTGCTTTCAAACATTGCCATTCCCAAACCGTTCTAGAAAACACACACACACGTGCAAAAACATTTCATTGCCACTCAAGCTGGTTCTGCTGCTTAACAGTTCTCAGTGACGAGAAGTCCTTTCATCTCTCAGTAGTTTAAGTCTTCTTCAGTAGACACGGAAAACAACAGGTCATTCCTACGTGAACTCTTCCTTTGAGTCACCTTTATGTATTTCATGAGTGACAGCAGCTGATTTCTTCTATAGGCCAACAGTAACCAAGTACTTAAAAGTCACTCTCTCTGAAAGCTTTTGGTATCTTCAAATATAATTCATGCCTTAAATCCTGACTTATTAAATAAGAAGGAAATGGTTTACTGTGATCTTACGTTGAAACTGCTCAGATGTCAGGGTGCAATGTGAATCAGAAAATCAAGGAGAAAGGACATTTTTAACATCTTGTGGTGCATTCATATTTGAAGGGGAGAAATGTACTTGTTCAAATATTTATGTTGCTACATTTCCACTTCTATCAAAGGTAACAAATACGACAAGTAAATTTTTCTACCCTATTTCCCTTACATTACTTTTGCCATATTCTTTCTATCTTGAATTTAAAAGGGGCTAAATTAAAATAAATATGACCTAAGACTCAAGGCTCTGGTAGATAACTATAAATAGAAATTATGGATTTCAAGCAGCTAAAGCCAGCCTGGGAGACCCAGGCTCTGCAGAAGTAGAGGAGACAGTGTGTGGCCAAGCATCTGGCCGCTGCTTGGCCTTGAAATCCCGGCTCTGTAAATATTAGTCCAACCCATTCTCCTTCACCTCAAGGAGAAACCAGGATTAGGGTCACATAATTCTGTTTTGAGACACTGGCCAGCAACAAGATGTTAGGAAGATAGTAGAGTGATCCCCTGTCTTCCCAGACACTCTGGGGCTATCTGGTTAGAATCCAGTCCCTTGTTTCTCCTGCTTGACCATGAAGCTCCTCTTGCCTTCTTTCCCAGGACTCACGTGCTACACTCAGACTGCCCACCTCCGCATTTGATGGCCCCCATGCGCACGGCCTGCGGTCCTCCCGCAGATGTGCCGCCCAGTTCATCTGAAGAGACAGCAAATGTGAAAGAGGCCCCTCCTCCTGGGCCTGGCCTTCTGTCTCCCAGCTGCGAATTCCATGAACCGAAGAAAGGCCATACCTAGAAAAGGAAGGAAGGCCATACCTAGAAAAGGAAGGAAGGCCATACCTAGAAAAGGAAGGCAGCGCCGGATCACTGTCAGAGCAGCGGCGGGGAGCGTGGCTGGGGATCGTCTCCTGTCTCTGCTTGGGCAGTGTTTTTTTTGTGTGTTTTATTTTATTTTATTTTATTTTTTTATTTTTGACAGAGAGAGAGAGAGAGATACAGAGACAGAGAGAGAACTGAACTGGGGGAGCTCCCAGTTCAGCACATGGTTCCGCACGGGCCAGGGCTGGGATTCGATTCTTGGTCCCTGGCGCTGCAAAGTGAGCGCTTAACCCACTGAGCCATCCCGGCTTCCCCTTGTTTCGGTTTTTAAAGATTTATTTTTATTGTTTTTGATAGAGAGAGAGAGAGATACAGAGACAGAGACAGAGAGAAGGGGGAGGGCCCAGAACAGTCTCCATAGTTGCACATCATTGGCTTTTCCACATGGTTTCACTCCACAGGTGGGCGGGGCTGCACAGGGCAGGAACTGGGCCGGGGTCTCACCCCGGTGAGAACTGAACTGGGGGCACTCTTGGGCAGTGTTTTGAGGACCTCTTTCTACATAAGGAACCACGCCCCAAATGAACAACTTAAAACAATCATTTTAATCTCTCTCAAATCTGTGGGTTATCCAGGTGGCTCTTCTGCTGGCTGTGTGTGTTCCTTCTCATGTGTTTGTAGCCAGATGGCAGCCGGGTTTAGAGTCATCTGGACTCTCCACACTGGAACCCCGGGCCTCCCTCCCTCCCTCCCCATAGAGGCTCAGGGCCTCTCCTTCCCACCAGGCAAAGTAGTCAGACTTCTTACCTGGGAGTTCAAAGCTCCAAAAAACGCAAAGTTCTGGGAAGCTGAGGGACCCACTAGGTCTCAGGCAGAGCATCGGCACAGATTTGACAAGGCCAGTTGGCAGAGGGGAAATAACGCCACCGCCTGACAGGGAGCCGAGGGGAGGGAGATTGACCGAGAACTTCTTGTCTTCTTTCATCCACCACAGGTAGGCTCGGAAGGATGCATTTTTCAGTCCACATCTTCTGCAGTCCTGGTGCTTTTGGCTTGCACACAATTCTCGTGGGTGACATTCTTACCCTTGGCTTGGTAGTCTGCGGTATGTTGGCATCACTAAAAACTTGGCCTGCCTAACATCGTCACGACTCCATGCATTCAAGCCCACTGATTAGCATGTTTGTTGTTTTTGTTTGTTTGTTTTTCCAAAGATTCATTTTATTGTTTGAGAGAGGTGAGAGAGAAAGAGAAGGGGGAGGACCCAGAGCAGACTCCATAGTTGTACGTCATTAGTTGTGACGTGGTTTCATTCTGCACAGATGGATGAGGGGTCACTTAGGGCAGGAACCAAACTGGGGGCCTCCCGCATGGGAGGTGAGACCCTTCGCCACTATCCCAGGGGTTACCAGTCGTGCACCGCTGTTCAGCAAATGGGTTTGCACGGGCTGGGGCCAGGATTTGATCCCTGGACGTTGAGGTTGCAAAGCCAGTGCTCATCCCGCTGAGTTATCCCGGCATCCCCCCAACCCCCAACCCTGGCCTTTTTTTTTTTGAAAATGGCAAAACACGTGCATGTGTGAGCATACATACGGGTATACTCACACATGCACATGTGTGTGTGTGTGTGTGTGTGCATGCATGGTCACTATAGGAAACGCACCAAATGATAAATAAATCACGAAAGGAAAAGAGTTAGGTGACATACAGCCTTATTCAACACTGCAAATTCTGGGACTTCAGGCTATTTTCAGAGGTAATGTTTCTTAGGTTCATAAGAAAAAAACCCAACAGCTTGAGACATATTGGGGCATTTTAGTCAATAATTGTCATGGCCTCCTGGTTTCAGGGTCT
Source organism: Craseonycteris thonglongyai (assembly GCA_004027555.1). Taxonomy (NCBI): domain Eukaryota; kingdom Metazoa; phylum Chordata; class Mammalia; order Chiroptera; family Craseonycteridae; genus Craseonycteris; species Craseonycteris thonglongyai. The sequence goes on from PVKE010018861.1 coordinate 13,703, forward strand.
GTTTTGAGTGGAGAATGTATTGCAAGAAGAAATTCCCATCTTGCCACCCTTTTCATTAAGCCTATTAACCTAATGATTTTATTCTAACAATGGCTTTCCCAGCAGCCAGCCCGTCTTGCGTATACACTGCCAGATATGGTTACAAAACACCCCGAGACTCAGGCAATTATAGAAGATGCTATTTTTAAGTTTGCTTGTATAGTCTCCTGGGCCATGAGCTGACTCACATCAGGCCCATGGGTTCTGGAAGCTTCTGCTGTCATCAGTGTGAATATCCTACTTGTTGCCCACAAACTGCCCCCTCCCACCCCCTCCCACCCTGTGTCTGTGAGGTTGCATGTCCCTCAAATGCACGCAGCCTGATCCATTTCATCACAGTTCCTACCAGCCCCTGTCTTGCATCCTAAGACTCAGCTCATGTATCTCTGCTTCTCTGCCTACCCCCCACCCCACTTCCTGCAGGGAGCATTTGAATTTGCAACTGCTAATTGCAAGGCAATAGCTACACTTCCTTCCACCCCTGTCAATCTTACCTACACACAGGTGACTGGTTGACTGAAGGCTACCAGGGGCATAAGGAGGCAATCTGGATGGCAGGAGAGAATGGCTCCCCTCCTCCTCAAACCTAGGACTAGCCCCAGTTGACTCGCACCCCAGAAATGGTAGCCATACTTCCCATGGGAGCTAACAGTCCCAGGCAGCTCCATTTTAGCCAATTGTGATGGAATTCCCCTAGGGAGGGAGTTGGATCCGTCTTCTCTCAGTCCTGAGACCTACACACAAAGTCAACTTTAGCAGTTCAAGTTTGCCTCAAATAACCAGAGAGAAAGTATATTGACATATCCTGGAACTTATTTCTTACAGAATTTGAGTTCTCCACATCCCTGTGCTCCCACTCATGAAGAGGCAGTCTCTCACAGCAGCCACTAGACCAAAGGGTGTCTTTTCTTCGACTTAGAGATGAGGACTTTGCTTTAGGGCAGACTCAGCCCACACTCAGGAGCCTGGGGGGGATTTCAGGGCCACCTCCTCCCCTCCGGCGGGTCCCCACTGAAATTGCACAGCCCTGAACTGCTTGTCCTATGGCTTGAACACAAGTTAATCACTTTAATCTGTATTTTATCTTGTTCCGGAAAAGACTCAAGGCAATTTACAAAAACACACAACATTAAATTGAAAAAGTTACACGTAAATACAAATCACATCCAAGGAAAATGTAAGTAAAGGCAAGCGTTTTTTGATTTTTGCTTTTTTACAAGGGAAAGTCAGAATTTAGGCAGATGGGCTTGACAGTGTTCTGAACCACAGCTGTACATTGCAGTCACTCGGGGATCTTTAAAAATAGGGTGTCTCAGTCCCAACCCCCAGAGACTCTGACAAGATTGGTCTCAGGTGTGTGGCCCAGGCGGGCATCAGGATTTATTAAAGTTGTCTAAATGATCCTAACCACTGTTCTCAAGTGGAAGACACCATTATTAAAATGAGAACAGAAATTTAAATCTGAGCTTCCCAGCAGCTGAAGCAAAAAGGGAAATCTGATGAGTTTTATAATGCACATTGTCTCAAAGATGCAAAAGCTTTTTCTGCCTCTGTCATCTGAAGAAAATCATTAAAACGTGTATTCTCTCAACATTTTCTCTACCGTAGAGTGTATGCACACATTCCTTGTGTGATTTGCATGCCTTTGTATAGATCTTCCTTTGTATGCAAATAGATTACACTATCTGCTGTTCTGCAACTTGCTTTTCACTAGCATGTTGGCAAATACACAGTTTAAGGAAACTTTCAGCAGACTTGATCTCAGAGTTACCCAGAAGAACACCAAGGACATCGATTCTCCTCTTTGCTGATTTTTTTTTTTTCTGTTTTTATTTATTATTTTTTTTATTTTTATTTTTTTTTAATATTATTGTATTTTATTGTTAAATTTAATGGGGTGACATTGGTTGGTAACAATCAGACAGTTTCCCAATGTACAACTCCACATCACATCACCCATGCATCGCATTATGTGCCCAGCTCCCAGAATCAGGTCCCCCTCCAACCCCATATATCTGGTGCCCACTCTCCCCTCCCCACACATCTCTCCCTCCCCCCTCCCCCCTCCTCCCTCCTCTCCAGGTAAACACCAAACCATTGAGTGTGTCCATAATGCTGGTGCCCTCTCCCATCTCCCCTTCTTTGCTGATTTTTAAGAAAAATAATGCTGCTGCTTCTATCTTTATAAACAGTAAACTACATCCTCTGTTCCCTCCTGTCTTTTCTCGGCATTTCAGCCTTCTGTGTAGTATTAGCAGTCCCCAGAACAGAGGGCATCCACAATCCAGGGTCGATTAGTGGGTGATAGCTCTACAACATGCCTGCAAAACCCCTGTTATGGACAAGGGATGTCCACCGTAACCATGTTATCATCCTTACTTCCCAGGAACAAAACTGGACTCATCATCTGTGACCAGTATTCCAAAGTGGGGGAACCGTGTGATTCTATATGTGGCTGTGAGGATGAGTTTCCTGTCCATAGATAAAAGTTTTCTGTCCAGAAAGGGATCCAGTAGAGAAAACCAGCCCCTCAGTGTGGCAAATGATGTCAGAAGTTGCCATTGGATGTTACCCTAGCCCATCATTTCAGCCATTAAAGAGACAAGAGGGGACAGAACAGGTCTTTCTTTTGAAGCAGTTCCCCATGTACATAGATAAGCGGCAAACGCCTCTTCACACACCTCTTTGAGGACGGGTCAGGGACAGGGTGTTGGCAGCCCCTGTCCAGATGCACCTCTAGCAGAAACAGTGGGCACACGCACCATGTCACTAGGTCTAGCCTTCAACAAAAACCCAAGGGTTCTGCTGAACAACCCCTGTGCCTTAGTGGCCTGGAACTTTTGTCTCATCCCTTTTTTAGAGTCTACGGAAAATGCAGCGGCCTTTACTTCTTAGTGAGATTTTTAAAACAACATCCCGACCATAAGCAGGAAAAGACAAGCTGAGTGCAAGACAGTAAACTCCATACGAGGGAGATCTTCGTGCTTTATCAGCGGGCACATACACACAGCAGGATGGAGACAACTGGCAAGATACTGAAATGCTTCCAGACCCATTAGCCCCACTGTCCTGAGGCCCTGAGTGCCTGCAGCTGCTATCATGACCCCACCTTCCCAGGCTTCCCCGGGCCTCCCTACGACCAGCCCATAAAGGGTCAGTGGCGGGCCCACGGGGCCTCCTTTGACCCACATCAGTTCTGGGTGGTCATCCTAGGGCTTTGACAGTGATAGGTGTTCTGCCTGCCTCCTGCAACCTGCACCTGGTAGACCCTCCTTACATATCTGCTGAGTGAGTGAATGAATGCACAACCACATCTGCCTCCCTTCTGGTCAATGAGAACTGGCTGTTCTGCGGCGTGAAGGAGCGAAAGTGAGAAGGTTGATCACGTAGGATGATCGGAGGCAACATCTCTGTGGACCAGAGCTTGCCAATGGGAAGCCCAGGCAGGCCCCACCCCGGACAGCCGGGACCTGCCTGTGTGTTACCTTGGGGTCTAGGTGTCTCCACGTTGCCCCCCACATCTCCAGGCTGAGCTGAGGATGAAAGGTGAGCACTGAGTATGTGCTACTAAGGGCAGACCCGCCGATATTAAAATCCCATCCGATTCAAGTTCTCTCACTGAACACTGAGAGGGGCCAGAAAATAGGGACGACTCCCGCCCCGCCCCCAAGCCCTTTTCCTCTTCTTCTTTCTTAAAACACAGGCAGAAGTGTTTTAATGGCTGTTGAGGGGAATGAGTGCTGCAGCAATCACCGCTCTCTGTGTGAAATGCCTTCAATAGTCCGCTGCCTCCCTGGCTTTTGGGGTGGGGGTGTGGGGGAGACATTTAGATATTAAAATGCCACTGAGCTACATCTGCCGACAAGCAGCCACTAATCATCTCCTAAGGCAGCAGGGGACGGACCGCAGGATTGCAACTCGCCAATCCCTTCCTGAGGCGGGTTGCAGCCAGATGGTGGTTTCTCAGGCAAGGGCAACAAAGAACGAGAAATAAGGGAGTGGAAGAGGCCCTGGCAAGGCGCCAGCACAGAAGAGCCATGCGCTCATCTCTGCTCCAGGTGAGAACAGACCTGCAGGCCTGGCGTCCGGGGGGGAGGGGGGTCCCCTTTTCGTGAAGCGACACCGTGGAAGAAGCATAGGGCCTTCTCATTTGCAGTTACATCCAGAGACTAGAAATTCTCTTCTACAAAAAGGGGTGGCCTGTATGTTGGGCAGCTACTCTTGGCAGGGTTGAGGGGACAGTCTTTGAACCCACTGGGTGCTCTCTCTGTCCTCTGGGCCCAGAAGACTGACATGCAACAAGGAGCCAGACACCTTCTCTCTACTTCCCACTGTCGTCTGGCGGGTGGGAGGCAACCGCAGGAGTTGGGAGGGTGGGAAGACTGGAAGGTCAGGGTGTTCATTCCCCAGCTCGCTTCCTGCAGAGACTCCACTGGGTTGGTGGTGTTGATCTTACTCCAGCTGCCATTCCTGTTGGATGGCATGGTCCTTCAAGCCACCTGGAGGTAGCATGGCTTCCGGATTCTGATAGCTGCTCCTCCCCCACCCTGCACACACCCTTGCTAGCTAGCTACTGTCCCTTAGTAGCCTCCCCATCCCTGCCCCACCTTTGTACATTGCCTCTTCGGCACACTCTCTCAAAGCCCCAGCCTGAATGTGCCATCTGGTTCCTGCCGGGCCCTGACTAGCACACAGGTGCACTTGGGTCTTTATGTACCTTCTCACAGACCTTCACACCAACTCTGCAATGTCATCCTAGCAACCCGTCTTCACAGAGAGGATGCTGCGCGACTCGACGAGGTCACTCAGCTGAAATCTGTGACTCTAGGCATCAAAAGCACTTTGGTCTCACCTTCCAGCTTACTCCCTGCTCACTGCCCACAGGGTCTCTCAGACCTCATGGGGATCTGTCAGTGGTTCCTTAAATCCTTCCCTCAAACTTCTCTCATCTCCAGATGCTTTAGGAACTAAAATTTGCTTGCCATCCTTTTTTTTTCAAACCACTTTGACAGCTATGGTTTCACATGAGTCTCAGAACATGGATTTGCTTGGATGCAAGTCATCCCAAGGGGTACCAAGAACTTACAGATTGTAAGGCATCCAGCAGGGGGCCTGCCTGCAGGAAACCAGTGGCCCTTGCATCGTCCTTCAGTGTATGGACAGACTGGGTGCCCAGGTGTCACGTGGAGGTGCGGCGTTGTCCCAGCCAGTACAGCCAACTCATGGGCAGTGTGGGCATTTGCAGGGGCCATTTGGTCTAGTTTGAAAGCCCCCTCTTTCTTTTAACACATGGCATGACCCATCTGTTTTAGGGTAATCACAGCTCCTTAAGGAAGCAACGCTAAAACACAGTGGCTGGAGAATTTGAAAATTTTGTATGGCCTCTCTACTCCATGCAGCCACCAGGAACCCCAGGCCCTTCTAGTTTGTCTCTGCATCGCTTGGGGTGATGCTACTGACGGTCTCCAACTTGCTCAGTAACAGTGCCATGAATTGAGTTATGACATTGAGAGTAAACTTTCAGACACTTCCACTGGCATTTCCATGACCTTCAAGTGCACAACCAATGGCCTCATCTCATTGAACAGGTTGTAGAACAAAAGTTTGGGGGGTGATGGATTGGAGGTATGAGAGGGTAGAAATCTAGTTCTACAATACAGGTAGTTTGAGGACTACTTTAGGGCTTGCTAGACAGACAAGAAAGAGGAAACGAACAGGGAAGAAGGTTGGAAGGGGATCCCTTTCTTCAGCTCACAGTCTACTGGTGAGAATGTTTCAACATGGCCGCCACCCTAACCTCAAGGCAAGATGGGAAATGTAGTCCCTGACTCAGCAACATGTGTCCAGCTACAATACTACCACCCTGGAAGATGAGGAGAATGGATTTTGGTGGACAAGTTATTTCTATCACATCATCCTTCCTTACCATCCATTCCTAAATACAATCTACTCCACCTCAAATCAGTGCCACCTTTTCTACAATCTGGCTGTACCAGTGTTTCCTGTACTCTCAACTCTCAGTAGGAACATTCTGGGAACCATGTCAGATCAGCAAGCAGATACTTGCATTCTATCCCTGCATCTGCCAAAATGGCTCTGACGTGGAGGAGGTTGCTTTGTGCTTCAATTTCCTCCCCTGTCAACCAGGGATAGCGACATTTGCCCAGTAAATTAATTGTTGGCCAAGCACACTATACATTATTTAATAACAACAGCTAACATTCATCGAGTGTTTGCTGTGTTCTGAGGTACGGTTCTAAGTATGTTATATCGATTAATTCACTTAACCTTCGTTAAGTCTGTAAGAAAAGTACTATTATTATCTTCATTTTACAAATGAAAAAAATAAGTAAGCATGTAAATAACTTGCCAAGGGTTCATAATAAGTTGACCAGACGTCCCATTTTCAATGGTGGGGGTCAGGGGAGAGAGAATGGTATTGTCCCGTTTCAAATGGTACATCTGGTCAGCCTACTGACACCTTGAATTTAACATAATGAGACTAGGCTGAGCATGTATACTGGCTGTAACAGGGCAGTCATTGTTTTCTGTCTACTCAGCCTAGTTCATAACCAAGTGTAATCACTGCTATACTTACTGCTCCTTCAATAGACAGGTGAAGAAGTGTTTTTCAAGTCTTTATCCTGTTTTTCCTTGAACTTTCTGAATTTTCACTTTAATTCATGGGCTATCTGGCCTAGCTCCCTGTGAAATGAATTCCTATTGGGAAGGACCCACTTATTTCTTTACTCCCACAATCTCCCCCACAATCTCCCCAGCCCAGTGCTTTCATCTGGGAAATACTCAGTGAATGTGGGCGGCTGGATCTAGGTTGATATAACATGTGATTTTCATTGAATTCACAAGGCTACAGTGGAAGGGGAATCAATTTGCCATCATCATACCTGGACTCCAATCCCCACTCCTCTAGGTACTCACTGTACTAGGTGGAGTAAGTTATTTATACCCCTAATCTCACTGAGTACCGTATTCATTTTTTCATCACAAAAATGGGTCTAATAAGAGGAATTTATTTTTGAAGCTGAGGCTGGCGGTGCTAGCTTCTTCTGCCTCTTGCAGGTGATAGACGCATTCATACGTAACACTGGGGAATGAATCATTAATCCACACCTCCCCCACCCCACCTCCTGCAGAGATCAGGGTGGCTGGGGGAAGGGAAAGACAAAGTACAAAACCAAGATGGTCCCTCTATGCTGCTCAAAAGAGGGACCCACTAATGAGCAAACTTGTTAATGAGTCTTTGGATAAACCCAGAGCTGAGGAAGGGTGCAGAACTAATTTCCCTTCTTTGCAAAAGTGACTGGGAATTGAGTTGGAAAGGAGAGAAGAATGACAGGAAAGGGTAGAAAGGGGGATGAATCTGAAAAAAATGAGTGAGGCATTTAGAAGAGAGAGGGCTTAGTAACATGGCTTGGATGAGAAAGGGCATAAGGGAAAGGGTTTTCTGGTTGGGAAATAGCCAAACAATTAAATGCAGAGGGATGCATAATGCTATATTACTCTTCCTACCCGATACTATAATGTAATCCCCCTCCATCACTCTAAATCTCCAGTACAGACATCTACATACAAATACCTTGTGTTAACAATATGTGTTGTTAATAATATGGGTAGGGGTGGGGGGAGTTGCACACCTGGGTCATGTGGCTAGTAATTCAGAGAAGCTTGAAGCCAAGGGAGAATAAGAAACCGTAAGCCATCACTTCCACTCTCACAAAACCCTGGAGCGGAGGAACCCTGTCTGTCTGCAGCCACACAGAGAACAGCCTTTCAATCAATTAATCACTTCAATCTCAAAGGGCAAGGGGCTTCTGCTGACACCCGGGAGACAAGGCGACCATAACACCCAGGATTCCTATCTAAAATGTTCTCACCCTACCTGGCATGGGCACCACTCACCAGACTGGGATGCTGGACTGTACATCATCATGATGCTATCAGATGAGTATCAGAACTCGAGGTGCAGAAACGCAATAACTGCAAAAGCTCAACATATGTAAAATCTGGCCCAGCTTAGGTCCTTAATAATTGCTAATACCCTCTCCTTCTACTTCGGGTAGGAAAGGGCCAATAGGGTCCAACCATGTGTGCGATGGAGTGGGAGGGAATACAATGGAATTTGAAATGAGGTTCAGAGTGTTGCCTTCCCGTTGCTGCAAGCCCAGGAGAGAGGTTGTCCTCCTACTCCTATGGAAATGAGTCACAAAGGAGCTTCTTACTTCTAAGGACAGAGGAGAGTCAGGCTGTGCCTTCAGTAGGATACAGAGAGAAAATGGGTGCGTGGGATATATGCTCTACCTCTGAAGTTAGAACCATGAGGTTCATAATGGCTTAAGCAAAAAGGAAGATTTATTTGCTCCCATATATTGAAAAAAACCCAACTGTTGTGGAGTTTTCAAGTTCATTAGGATTCAGAGACTCAATGCCACACATCTCTGGGCTCTGCTCTCCTTCCTTTTGGCTTTATCCTCGAGCTCGATGTGGTGATAAGATGGCTGCTGACGACTCAGCCCATATCCTTCATGGTTCATGTCACTGATTTGTCCCTGCATCAGTCACTGTGGCCGAGGGAACTGAATACACTGGTGGACTTTGGCCTCCATTTGGACCTTGCATCACCTCTGACTTCATGTCACCCTACTCTTCCTCCTGCCTACTCTGTCCCAGCCACATTGGCCTTCTTTTTGCTCCTCAGTCATATCAGACATGCTTCACCACAGGGCCTTTGTACGTGCTCTTCCCTCTGCCCGGAAGTCTTTTCCCAGAAGTCTGTGATGTTGTCCTCCCACATCTCCTTCAGGTCTCTGTTCAAACGTCACCTTCCTAATGAGGACTGCTGGTTTCAAAACGGAACTACACCGACCCACACAGTCCTGATCCCTGGCTCCTGTCCTACTTTCTCTAGCGTACGTTTTACTGTCAGCCTATCACCAAATAAATAAGTTAAAAAGTCAGTGGAACTCACCTGAGTTCCATGAGGCCAAGGACTTTCATCTATTGTGTTCACTGCTATGTCCCCAGGATCTATGATACTGTTTGGCACATAGTGAGTGCTCGATAAGTGAGAAAATAATGAGGTCACAGGCTCCAGATCTGGAATGTAGTAGAAGCCCCACTCCAAAGCCAAGATTAAGGACAAGGAGAAGTAGTTTCCTGACTAAATTGTCAGGGAGTCGCAGCCCCGCCATGTAACTCAGCAGGAAGGTGAGACGGTGGTGGTGGGGGGGGGGGGGGGTGTTGGCTTTCAGAACAGCAGATGTCCAGTTTCCCGCCCTCTCGGCAACACATGTGCACACTCTCTCTCACACACACACACAACCATTGCTCTGGTCCCCACTTACAGCACAACTGGAACATCCTGCACAATCCACCCCTGTTAAAGTAGCACTTCTGCCTGCAGATCCTGCCTCCTCCCAATCCTGTCTCCAAAACTAGTCCCAGGGGGCCAGAGGCAGAGCCAGCGGGGACCCTGGGGTGACAGTGGACAGGGAGGTTTCAGTCTTACTCAATCAAACCCAATCCCTTTGTTCCCTCCTCCCTGGCATCCCAAGCCCCTTTGTGTCTTTTTACATGACAATCAATAGAGGCTGGGCTTTGGGGATATTAGCAGAGCCCTGATTGCAACCCCTAACACTATAATCCACAGGGTTGCTGGGAGCATTAGTACATCCGGATAAATTAATTCAGTGTAAGTAAGCGCTTTGAAGCCGGCCACACTGCTCGGCTTTTGAAACTTAAGCCCTGTTTAGATTACTTGATTAAAGTGGGTCCAAAGCTTCGGTGATCAATATATTTTGCTTAAGAGCAGTGTTGCTACAGAAGCAGATTTAATTGCATGCACGGTGCCCAGCCTGGTGGATAGCCCTTTAGAATATAATGAGATATCACAGAGTCAAAAATCAGGGCTGGGAGGGATGGGGAGGAACAATCATTCAAATCTCCACCCAGCGAATGCAGGGGACACATATTTGCAGGATGTGTGCATAAATAATCCCTGAAAATGAGACGTTGGAAAACAGAAAGACGAGAATCAGGGCCTTTAAAATCTCAGTGAACAAGACAGGAGAGGGAAGTCTCGGTTATCTGTGTTCTGAGGATAGGTTCCTGGAGTGGGCCTGGGAGGTCTATTAGGTCCCAATAATGTGACATTTTTAAGAGGACAGGCTGGCACTTAATCAAAGTCATTGTGGTTAATGAGGAGGTTGGCCAGCCCGGCCCCCACAAGGCAGGAGACCCACATTGTCTCTAATATCAGGGACAGTCAAGCTGAATCAACAGCAGGAGCACTGGGCTGGGAGTCCAGACGGGATGAGAAGAGAGGAAGCGGTACGTATGACACGCCTACTGTGCGCTAGCTACCGCTCTAGGAGTTCAACGTTTTTATTTTGCTTAACCATGAAAGCAACGGACGTGACCGCCCACTTTACAGAGGTGGGCTGGTTGGAAACGAGGCAAAGGCAGAATCTGAACCCGGGTTTGTTTGATTCTCTAAGACCTACCCTGTGGCAGTTCTGATCTCCTTTTGGCCACTACCCGTGCCATCGTTTGCAAAGTCATGTAACCAATCTGCACCACAGTTCTCTTGATTATAAAATGAGGGGGTTCCTAAGGTTCCTTCCGATGAACTCTGGCCTGGGAGTCAGGCACCCTGGGTTCCCCATCTTTGCACGTCAGGAACCAGCCACATGACAGGGGAGGCATTTTTCTGCTCCGTCAGATTACCCATGTACAATAAGGGGAGATAGCAGCAAAGGAGACGTCAGGCGAGGGGGGCCCCTGACATGTCATGAGTCCCATGCAGATGGATCTAGGTAAGCTACTTCCATCTGAAAAGCCAAAACTCCTGTCCTTGGAAGGAGCAGGACACGAAGCTGTCAGCGTTCGTCAGCCCAGGTCCTGGGCCAGGGCAGAGTCAAAGGACTGGCTGACGGGATGAGAAGAGTCCTCAGAGGACAAACAACCTTCTCCATCCTCAGTGTCCTTTCTCCTCCTAGATTCCTGGGAAGTTCACACCTCAGACCCCGAAGCCTCTGCCTTGTCCTTGGTAAGCCACGCCGCCTGCTGTCTTGGGGGTCTGGGCTGAGAGACAAGGAGCCACGAGGAGAGGAGAGAGTCCCAGACAGGCGGCAGGAGAGGACCGCCCTCCCTCACCAGCTTCCCACTGAGGCGGTCTGGACACGGAACACATTCTTCCCTTCACAGCTTGAGGCCACTGCGAGAGTGTGGGGGCTCCAGAAGCCTCCATCCCTTAAGCTTCCACGTAAAATATTTTTATTTATGTTACAACAGTATGACACAGCACCATCTGTCCGTGGATCAGACCCAGTATGGAGGCTGCAGATTCGCCTGGCAGAGGAACTGCAGGAATAAGAAAACTCAGGGAGCGGCTCGTGTCCCAACTCCTGGGGCGCCAGGAGACACCTGGGGCATTTGCTTTCCCGCTCCCAGGGTCGGGGTTGGGGAGCAAACCAACATTTCCCGAGACGCCCCTTTACTCTCATTCAGAGTTTCAAGAACACTAGTGTGGTAGGGGAAGCCGGGATGGCTCCGTGGGTTAGGCACTCAGTTTGCAGCCCCGGGGACCAAGAATCGAATCCCAGCCCCAGCCCGTGTGGACCCATATGCTGAACTGGGCAGTGCCCCCAGTTTGGTTCTCACCAGGGCGAGACCCCGGCCCAGTTCCTGCCCTGTGTAGCCCCAAGCCTACCTGTGGAATGAAACTATATGGAAAAACCGATAATGTGCAACTATGGAGACTGTTCTGGGCCCTCCCCCTTCTCTCTCTCTCTGTCAAAAACAATAAAAATAAATCTTTTTTTTAAAAAAGAAGCACACTAGTGTGGGCCATCTAATATACAATTCCCTTTCGAGGTCTGGGAAACTCACCAACTTTTCGAGGACGGCTGGGTGTCTTCGGATGCTCCTCTCTCTAAACGCTAACAGGAGGGGATGCCGCCATAGCTCAGCAGCTGAGCGCTTCCCTCAAAGTCCTGAGGGCCGAGGTTCGATTCCCGGCCCCACCTGTGCAAACCCCTTGTGCTGAACGGCAGCGCAACTGGTAACCTCCGAGATAGGTCAGCGGCCCGGGTTGGCGCCTCCCGTGTGGGAGGCCCTGGTTGAATTCCCGCCCTGCGTGGCCCCACATCCACCTGTGTGGAACGAAACTGTCACAACTAATGTACAACTGTGCAGACTGCTCGCTCTCTCGCTCTCTCACCTTCTCTCAAAACAATAAAATAAGTCTTTACAAACAAATGCAAAGATAAATTTGCCAGGTACTTGCTCTCTCGCCTTGCAGCTAGGACACAGGCACCTGACAAAGCTCCACCCACCCCTTCTCCCCAACCAGACTTCGAAACCGAGGTTAGCGAGATAAAGAGGCAGGAATAGCAGAACATGCGAAAAGATGGGTGTGGTGCGTGTGCTTGTGTGTGTGTGTGATCAGCCAGGGGCTGTGGGGGCGTCCAGTGCTGGTCGCTTTGGTGCCGCCCGTTGCTGTAACTGGGCTGGGCAGTGGGGGAGAGGGTGTCTTGCAGGCCAGTTCTGCAGCATGATGACCTCAACCTAGTTTCCCAGCTTCTCCAACAATTTGATAAACTCTCCTTTCATTCATTCCCTTGGTTTGCATTTCTGTGGCTTCCTCTTAGACGCTCTGGCAGATACAGAATAGTCAGAAAGTGGGGCTGAGTTCTGTCTGCTGGGCCTCAGATGGGCAGTGGGACCCTCAGCTCTGAGCACCCGCCAGTACTGCTCATGCAAAATCCAAAGTCAGGCCTGAGTATCAGTCTCTGGCCTCCACAACTGTGTTCCTTAACAGACTAACATGCTCGCAGAAAGCCTCTGTTTTCTCATCTTTCAAATGGATCCAATAGCAGTGCCTACCACACAGTTAGGGCAGGGTTCAATGAGCTCACCCACGTGAAGGATTCAATAAATACTAGGTCTCCGTCATGACAGAAATAAACTTACGTAAAAAGGTGCCCTGAACACGTTCCCGAAAATTGAATTCCTGCAAAGTAAATTAGGCTTTCATGCTTACTTAAACCAGTAATATACATGCCACCCATCCTGAATTTAGATTACATTTTAAGGCTAGTAGAAACTTTTCACGTTCTTACCTCTTTTGAGCTTTCAATTACCCTATGCAAAGTAAATATTCTTGTTCCCATCATAGAGAGTTGAAAGCCAGGGCTTAGAAAAAAGTGACTCACTCAAGGTCATTACCTTGGAAGGGCAGAACAAGATGAGAAATCCAGATTTTTATTTTTTTTTTGATACAGAAACTTAGCTCTTTTCCACCCCCGCAGAGGGTCCCAAACCAGTAAATTATTTTTAGGCTTCAATGGTTTGTGCTCTCATGGCTTCCTAGCATCTTGGAAATCTAGTCATGGTTGAAACCATCTCTGCCCTTGGACTTCCCAGTTATGTGCGACAGAAACTCCCTGCATTTGCTTAATCTATTTTGTGTTGGTTTTCGTCATTTGTCACCAAGAATTCTAACTGGTAGTGGAGGTATCACCACTGATGGTGTTTCCTTCCTCCTAATTCCACTTGACAGCCATTCACTGAGTTCTTGTGCTGTGCCAAGGACCACGCTGAGACAATGAATAGGGTACAGTCCCTGCCCGCGAAATACAGCCACCTCATGAGCAAGCTTGTCAGAGGCTCCTGCTTTTGTTGTCTAGGATGGGAAACCTAGACCCAGAGAGATTGAAGGACTTGGCTCAGGGTCACAGCTTTTTAGCGGCAGAGCCGAGGAGAGAACCCTAGCACAGATCTCTCTGCAGAGAACATTACTTCACAGCTGATGGATGAGGCCATGACTCAACCACAAGTCTCGGGGGTTGCCTCCATCATTTGGAATCCAATAAAGGCCAAAAGAATAAATAAGTTCCAGAAGGGCTTAGAGGAGCTCACATGAATAATGGAGCCAGAATGAGTTATTAAGGGGCGAGTCAAAAGGCTCACATCCTAACCTTTAGAAATTGACTTCACCGAAGGTGACCCCTGTGTCTCTCCCATAAACCACCTCTTGCTACTACTGTCAGGGACAGAACAAAGGGACAGAACAAACTTTAACTGTTCTCATTGAGTGGGCTTTCTTTTCCAGATTTTGTTCTCTGCCTCCCAAGAAGTAGGGCCTAAGTGTCTCAGAACTTCTAAGGAAACTGGATTCCTTAGAAAATAAAAGCCATGGCAGGAGAGAAAGAGATTTGCTCCTGAGGTGAGTCAAATAAGCACAGAAATTCCCTCCGCAGGCCTTTTCTTACAGCCCCAGAGGTAGGACCTATAGCTGGGATGAGAATAAAGCAGGAGATGGTTACAGTACAAAGCCACACATCACACCAGCTAGCCATCACCATGGTAACAGCAAGTCCCTGTGAAGCTGGGAAGAGGAAGCTGGGACCATCGCCATGTTCTGCCTCACGAGCTGAGTGGCAGCCTCTCGATCATAGGGAAACCAGTGACAGAGCTCCCAAGCACCCGGGCTTACCTCTGTCCTGAGATCCTCTGGTTTCCTTAAGTGTCACCCGACCTCCCATGTTCCTTCTCGAACCCTTCAGAACATGATTCCCTCCGTAGAAGTCTTTGTCCTCCTCCCTCCCAGGAGCCAGTCAGCCACCTCGTTTTCCAACTCATCATCTCCCAGAAGATCTGAACTGGATGGAGCTCCAGGTATCTTCTCTTTCAGAGGAGGACATAAAAACTGGGTCTGTCCAAATGGCCAACAGATACATGAAAACATGCTCCACTTCACTAGCAATTAGGGAGATGCAAATAAAAACCACAATGAGATACCATCTTACACCTGTTAGAATGGCTATAATCAACAAGACAAGGGATAACAGGTGCTGGAGAGGCTGTGGACAAAAAGGAACCCTCATACACTGCTGGTGGGAATGTAAACTGGTACAACCACTATGGAAGGCTGTGTGGAGATTCCTCAAAAAATTACGAATGGAATTACCATATGACCCAGCCATCCCTCTACTGGGCATCTACCCAAAAAACCTGAAGACCTTAATCTTTAAAGACGTTTGTACCCACATGTTCATCGCAGCACTGTTCACAGTGGCCAGAACGTGGAAACAACCAAAATGCCCTTCGATAGATGAATGGATACAGAAGATGTGGTACATTTACACAATGGAACACTACAGTCATTTCTGGCAACGTGGATGGACCTAGAGACCCTCTTATTAAGCGAAATAAGTCAGAATGAAAGAATCAGGAAACGTATGACCTCACTTATAGGTGGAATATAAAACTGAAAGTTACAAAGACACAGAGACCTATGGACACACCCAATAACTTGGT
>PVKE010018862.1:0-12500 GCA_004027555.1 Craseonycteris thonglongyai
AAAACAATTAAGTTGAATAATGACCATTATTTCTTCTGCTATCTTCCCAAATATTAAGAAACTTACAATCACTCACATATTAACAATATTAAAAATGTATGATTTGTATACAAATATATTTAAATAGAAAAAATAGCTAACTTAGTGGTGATGCTTAATGTAAACTTGCTGAACATAGTACTTTTTTCCTATCTTGTTAATACTCACTATTTTCTTTTTCTCAATATAAAATTATGTAGTTGAAGCCCCAGAAACCAATATCATTAGACTTATATTCCATATAATTTTTTTACAGAAATATCTGAAGTACTTTGCCAGATTAAACATTTTACTAATAATATTATAAAGGAGGATGACAGGTTTAATAACCAACTTATGTTTCAAGTTCCAGTTATACCAATCTTTGGTCGTGTAAACTTCCTAAGATGCAGTTCTCTCATCTGAAAAGGTGAAATTAATCTTCTTCACAGAGTTAAAGAAAATATATGAAACATATAGCAGATTTCAGGGGAAATGCCAGTCATCACCTATGTTATTTTTCTTCCTCAGCTTTCACTAAAACATAATAGAAACCTAGCAGCACTATTAGATATCATTAAGTGATGCTTAAAGATGAACTCGTTTATACAGACCCAAATTGAATTTTTGTTTTGCTTCCTTTCAGTTAACACACACACACACACACACACACACACACACACACACAAAAGAGCCTTCAGTTATACTATTTTATTTTTTTTTAATTCACAAGTACCATGAGAAATAAAATTTAAGGATACCAAATAAAAGGGACTATAGTTAACCCCTTGATGTAAAAATTAAATGAAATTCCATATGAACAAAAAATGATATTTATTTTTCAACATAACATATGTAGGTGCAATATCCAGTATTGGATTCACAAAATTTATAAACTGTGATTCCAAATCTGGCAAGGTGGGTAGCTATAAATTGCATGTATCTTAGCCCTCCTTTGAATTTCATCAGTGACTCGTCTAGGGAAACATCTTCATCTGGAGTATATAATTGTCTAATTTTTTAATTCAAATAGTCAACTATAATTCACACTTTTTGTATTTTGTCTTCTTTACATACAGTTTCATTATCCACAAAGTGAAGAAAATGTGATATAACCAAGAAATATCCATGAGGCATAGTTTTTAAAAATATCAGTCTCTCTCCTATTGATCTTTTTGACAAATACATATGTATTTTAGATTTTTGTACTTGTGACATTATAATACATAATAAAAGGTATGCTTTCATTTCATTATTTGTTACTGGTAACCACTCCTCATCCATTTTTGAGTTCTGATCCTTTATCTTTTGACTTGCATATCTATTTGTTTCTATGATTATCATTAAAAAAAATCATAACTTAGCACTTATTTCAAAACACAAAGAAGTATCAGATTTGCTCCAAGTCTTCACAAAACTAAAGTGTTTATACCAGCAATTTGGGTAAATGGTTTTATATTTGGAATATTTTCTTCCCAATTCCATTCTTCATCTCCTGAATCACAATAATCACTACTTGATATAGACATAAAGCTTGCACTTTTATGAACATTACATTGGATAGGGCTACCTTCACTTGTATTTGTATCTTTGTAGAAAAGCCAGTTGAATGAACTTATTGAATATCAGTCTTGCTGTTTTCACTTGAATACCCCATTTGGCTTTCAGTGCCACCTTTGTACAAATTCTAAACAGATATCTTAAAAGGATTATGTCTACAGTTCATACTTCAACACTGAATATATGTCATTATCTCATGATAATATCTGTATGATAACTGTATTCAAAGCAAATTAAATCTGCATGTCTCAGAGACTTCAATATTTGCAATGGCTTAAGAAACACGTGACATATCCAAGATGCCTTTGCATGTGAAGGGATTAACACTCTGGACATTTAACTTTGACAAATAATTTTGCTGAACAACATAGATATATTTCCAGGATAAGCTTTTGTACTTGTCTTCTTATCCCACACCTACCCAGCAACACTAGAACAAAGCATAAATTTTGATTTGAATTGTTAGACCCATTTCAAATAGAATAAAACATAATTCCTCACCATGATCTACATGGCTCTACATCCTAAATCATGATGTATTCACAGGAGACACTTCTTGCTCCTGGTCTCCTGACTCTGCAAACAATCTAGGAATAACACTTGAACAGGTTTCAGTTTACTTGCAATAGTTTTCCTTGTAAACTCTGCTTTGATGCCCCTCCCACAAGCTCTTTATCAAGCTGGCGCACTCACCTCCCAGTTGCTGAGAGAATTGGCTGCTAATAGCTTCCAGTTGCATCCTTCTCCAAATTGTCCTCAGCTAATGGTAGTTACTTTCTTTAGAAATAATGTCTCCCACTCCCAGAGTGGCTCGTACAACAGATGACTAATAAGTAGCTACTGAAGACAGACTTCTTTGCATCCTGAGAATACAAGTCTGACAGTCAATTCACACTCCGGTGCTCTTACTCCTGTGAATTAGGATAAACCCAGATTTCACCTGCGATCACATGGTTGCTCACCTCATTCCTCTTACCAATCCTGTTTCATTTACTCCTTTAACCCTTTTTCCTAATATCTAAAGAGCACCTCGATCAGTAGCCATGGGCATCCAAAGCTCTGTTTAGTAGGAAAGACCTACCAAAGAAAGACTTGCTTCAAATTTTGAAAGATCTCACATGTCTTGCTTTTTAGGGTTCAGAGTAATTATTACCTTCAGAGAAAATGCTTTTCTAAAAGACATAGAGTCTCTCTCCGTCCTGCCTTACTATTTAGTCAGTCCTGATCTGTTTCAGTCATTGAATATATTGCATTTTAGCAATCAATGTATTTGAACAAAATGAGCAAATTAAGCATAGATAGTTTTCTAAATGTCTATTTGAGGGTAGAAACTAAATTCTTGAAAGCAAGAACCAAGTTCTTATTACCAAATTTTGTATTCCTAGTATCTATCCAAACACATGGTACATGATATGTGATCAATTAATATGTGTTTAGTGGATTGCTATGGTTCAGAAACTTGCTTTCTGATGATGCAAATGTGCATAGAAGTAGATCTCGGAGGTAATTATGTGTCCAAAAACTGTCACTCTCAAGTGTCAGCTATAGTAAAGCTAGAACAAGATTATAGTCAAATAATGATTATTATTTTTCTAACATACAGTAATAGAAAAAAATTATATAGAATAGTATTTATCAGATCTGAGAGACACTTTTCAGTCTGTTGTGAGCTTTTGGAGTTATGATTTGTTTTTTTTGGGTTTTTGTTGTTTTTTTAAATACATTTATCATTCATTATTTTATTTATTATTATTTTGACAGAGAGAGAGAGAGAGATACAGAGACAGAGAGAGAGCTGAACTGGGGGAAGTCCCCAGTTCAGCACATGGATTAGCACGGGCCGGGACCGGGATTTGATCCTCCGTCTCCGGCGCTGCAAAGTGAGTGCTTAACCCACTGAGCCATCCCGGCTTCCCCTATGATTTGTTTATCTGACCAAATATGTACAAATCTTCAGCATTATTTAGCTCTAGATTATTTCAGATATTACGGTACAAATTGAAAGACAAAAGATAAAATGTCATTTTAATTTGGAATTTTTAATATTTATTTAATGACTATTTGCCTTCACATCTAAATATTTTATGAAGCACATACTTTTTCATTATATGTAAATAATACTTTTATTATGTAGTCTACAATAAGTATCTGCACATATAACTTTAGTTACCATGTGCATCAAAATATTTTCTTGGGCATTTTCTCTAGTTTTTGAAACTTTTTTCTTTACAGAAAGATAATTTTATTATGATTTCAGCTGGGAGCAACTTTTTGTGATTTGAGAATGTTTAACACTAGATGGCAGGATGAGACTATAGATACCTAATTCTCAAAGTGACATATAAAAAGGATCTGACACTGCTCTGATACTTTTTCAAAGGTATTAAAATTTCTTGGGCAAATACATTCATATATATATATATATATTTCCACATTCCGTTGTATTTAAAAACTTTCAATGTATGTAACACAGTGATGTTAAACATGAATGAATTATTGAAGATAAAAACAAATTGCTAATAATTATACATGTTACATAAATATGACAATACCTGAATAAAATAACCTGTACTGGGAAAACATTCACACTATTTGGCATCTTTAGAATTTAATGATTAAATTTTCAAGCAAAATATGAGACAGGCATTTAATCAAATGCTACTAAGGTCAACAGGTATAAACTCAAAGTTAAATAAATCATTTATTTCATAATCAAGATTAATATTCAGCAGATAAGTATTCCTGAATAAATACATATTTAGAGATGAAAAGGGAATCTTTTTCTTTTCTTTTTTTTTTTTTAAGATTTATTTTTATTGTTTTTGACAGAGAAAGAGAGAGATACAGAGACAGAGAGAAGGGGGAGGGCCCAGAACAGTCTCCATAGTTGTACATCATTGGCTTTTCCACATAGTTTCACTGCACAGGTGGGTGTAGGGCTGCACAGGGCAGGAACTGGACCAGGGTCTTCACCCCAGTGAGAACTGAACTGGGGGCACTCCCCAGTTCAGCATATGGGTCTGCACAGGCCAAGGCCAGGATTCAATCATCAGTCCCTGGGGCTGCAAAGTGAGCATTTAACCCACTGAGCCATCCCAGGTTCCCCCCAAAGAAAATCTTTTTCAATGTCAACTGAAACTAGCCTAGAAATAGGAAGAACTATCTTAAGTGTGTCTGGGAAAGGAGATTTGAGTTTCCCAAATGAGTTACTCACTCGTTCGCAGTACTTATTTACCATTTTTATGTGCAGCATAGATACGTATGACTAGGGTGACCAGGTATAATTTTTCATCCAAACCAAAACAATTTTAAGAGTGGTAATATAAACTGGAATTGTCCTAGCAAACTGGGCATATCCATGATCACCCTAATTAAGGGTGTTTACACTGAGGAAGTTCATTTTGAACACTCATCTTAGTAAGCATTTATAATATTTTGTATTTAAAACTTAGTATTTAATTAGCCTGTGTATGACAGATCTCATTTGCCAGTGATAGCTCTTTAATTCTAGTTACAGGTACCTCTTCTGGGGAGGTGATACTCAAACACTCATTAATATCTATAAGAAAGTAATAAGTTCCTTGGGAGGTGCAAATCCATCCAACCCTAATAACAAGCAATGAGCAAAATAGGCAGATTTTTTGCCAACTGTTTTTCATATGTTGTTTGACTCTCTTAGGGAACCAGATTATAAAATACTGAAAGAAATACTATAAATAGGCTTATAAAATTATTTAACTTATCTACATGGACTCCTCAAATTTATATTCATGAAAAATATTTGAGTACAATATTATGATTTCCCTCAAGTTGATATATTATGTGCACATTAGAGTGAAAAGGCAGCCCTTTGGTACTAATAGAAAACAGAATATTCACTCTCAACTGGATAGCAGAACACATCACATTTTTCTTTAATTCTTAACAACTCATACTATATCTAGCTCAAAATATAGGCTTCATTACTACTTATTAAATAATTGCAAGTGTCTTCAATCTTTTTTAGAAAAACATATATGTATATATATGGTTGAGTTAACATGTTAGTTGGCTAAGATTCACTTCTCCGATTTTTGAAATATTTTAATTTTGTTCTACTGCATTTTCCCAAATATTTGTTGACATGTTTTAGTGTGTGCTTGAGGTGCTTATACTACCCATCTTTTCACTCATGGCTCCATACCCAGAGCAGCTCCTGAAAGATCTCATGCCATTTATTTCATGTAGAGTTTATAAAATGCAATTCTTAAGGATCTGATTAGTGGGATATAGTTTGCCTGTTATTACTAAATAAGGTTTATAGATAATACTGATGAATATTGCCTAAGAATCCTCATTAATTATAACCATGTGCATGGCCAATAAGTTTAATGTAAAAACTATAACATCTATTAGCTTTTCCAGTTAGTATAGCACTTAATGTATAGTAAGAAAGAGCATTCATTTAAGATCTAAGAATTTTATAAGTTCAAAATATGTTATTTTTTTATTCACTATACTTTACGAGTGTTGGACAAATGAAGTCAATTAATCTTTTAGAAAACATATTAATGCTTTTGCAAACTTACTGGGAAAAGTATTAGTTTTTCATAATATAAACTCTTTCAGATATACCAAGCATTGGAGATGAGAAGAGATGGACAGCGATGAGTCAGGCATTAAAATCAAGTATTTGATTCCACTCCCAATTTTAAGATGCAGACACCAAGATCTAAAATGTTTTGTCAAAGGTCACATATGAAAGTATTAGAACAAGGATTGATATAGCATGTCTCGTCCAATCCCAGTGCTGCTTCTTCTTTCTTAATCCTCCCCCCACAGCAGAATTTTGCAAAACTTGCATCTAGGATTAGGTATTCTGATTAAAGCACCAGTGTCTGTGGGGTCACTCATAATCTGCAACATATATTTTTCTTCTCCTGGGTGGGAGACATAGCTCAAAATGAACATCTCAGCAGCCTCCCAAGGTAAAGCAAACTAAATCCTGAGAATGTAATATTTCATGACCTGGCAATTTAATCCCTTGGTAATTTTCTGTCTCCCAGTAACCAATTAGGTTTAACTCAGTTTGTTACAGGTCTCTTAACTATAATTGGTAGAGAATAGTATGTGTCCTAGTACTTATTGACCTTGATTCCATTGATCAAAAATAAAAAATGGCACAATAAGTTTCTTTCATGGATCCAGGTAATAAAAATCAATAGGAGCACAATGCTTCAGAAACATGATATTCTTTTAATTTGTGTTGTCTTGTCCTCCTTTGTTAGTTTACAAAAAGTGTGAATATGTAATCTGGTTTCAGAATTGCAGTGTCTACCAATATCTCAGTCCCTTTGATCTCAAATTTACTAAGGATGGAATATTCACCACAATATCTTACTTATTTCTAAATGTTATATAATTTGTTGATTCAAAGTCTTAGACATATAAGGGATTTCAGATATTATTTGATTCATCTCTTCTAGTTTACAAATAAAAAAAATGATGCTCAAATAAATTAAGTGACTCAATGCTATTTATATATTTCAGAAATTATTCTTTTATCTGCACACATTTTTCATATTATCAAATGACAAGTACATTTCAAATTTAAAACTAAATTTCCTGATCATTGTCAATGATTTATTAAACACATTTAAAATAAAATTATGTTTTGAGAAAAACGTTTTTTAAAAAATTAATGTATGTTACATATTTTAAATTGTTTTATAATTTATAAATTATATCCATTTTTGTTAAGGTCATTTTGAAGCACAAATATTGTAGTATAAAATACTCTTTAGTTTGGTTTAGTTCATTGATAGCAATTAAGTCATATATTTATAAATATGTGTAATTATTTTAAATTTATGAATATATGCACAAAGGTCATTTTCTCTAAAATATATACTCAGATACAATGAAAAATAATTCTATATATGCATATGCTTACACATGCTTTTGTTTATGAGAAATATATTCTAATGTCATGAGCAAAACAAAAAGTGCTTAAAAATCTGCAAGGTAAAGTTTCTTTATACAATTACGATAAACTGATTAGGGCATAGCTCTGATTATCAGAGCTCCAAATTAATGAGTTGTATCACAGAATTAATTATGATGGATGCATTTTTTATTTTTCTGTGTTCATTTATGAAGAAAGACATGTTAAATGGAAAAATTTTCCTTGGATACTTTGTAAAGTATAAATCAACACACACACACACACACACACACACACACACAACACACACACACACACACACACACACACACACTCCCCATAAATCCCTTAATTCCTTGAACAGAATATGATATTAGGATTTCCTTCAAATCACAGGCAGCTGTTTGGTGAGTTCTAACAACTCAGTCAAGGTGAAAGGCAGCCAGTTTTTGCTGCTAACAATGTATTCATACCGCATCTGATCTTTGTCTGTTCAGGCTGCTTCTTGTTCTTGTCTGAGAATAAGGGAGTGCTTTCCTGGGGTATTGCTATTTGAGAAAGAAAGTAACCTAACACTAACTGCAGGCGGGGTCAGAGTGATGTAACAGGAAGCTCTGATGTTTCCCTTCTGCTGCTGAGCACATACAATGTGACAACACTTCCAATCTACTCAGAACAACCATCTCTCCAGCAGAGAGTGTCACCTCCTGCTTTAGGATCATCGAGCTCTGCTGGCTGGACCTCACCCTGCCTGCAGGATCACATTGCAAGGCTCTCACTCTTTCCCACCTTGCCTGGGGGTAAATCTCTTGTGTGGAATCTTAAGAGAATCGAATTTCATCCTAAGACTATTTCACCAAGAATTTCCTTAGGAGCTGTGCTGGGTAAGTGCATTTTTCAAAATAACTATATTTATTCTGAGTAGTATTCTTATGCAATTTGACCATGTTTCTACTACAGAATCTAGTGACATTGAAATAATGTTGAAACATACATCTTCTCACTTACTTCATGTTAGAGAAACTACAGTATATTATCCCCAAATGTATACAAAAACTTTTACTACTAAATGATATTATGTACAGTGATATTCTGGAAAATAAATTTAGCAAGTAATAAAAATCAAAATGAATTAAAAGTCATGGCTGAACAAATATCTTAATCAGGGAACAATACCTTTTAAAATTAGCTCAACTGTTAGCTAAACTTGAGTTTTGACAGCTGGAAAACATTTTTTCCCCCACAGAGGGTCTTTACATTTTCCACGTAATCAGTACTCTAAGATAGAGGTGAAAGAATAACTATTTGTGGGATCTCAGAGTCTTATTCACTGTGTAGTTGAATGCAATAGAGTATTTTAAGAAAAGTAATCACTTTGGATTTATTATATTTGCCTTCTATTTGTCTTTCACCTCTATCTCTAACTATTGAACTAACGGAATTTTCATTGTTCATTGTTGCCAGATTTGTTTAAAGCTTTCTTTGGGTGACCCTGAACTGTTTCTGCTCTATTGGATAATGGGATGGGCTATAAAGGGAAAAAACAGCTAGTGTTGAGAAAATGTTGAGATTTCTATATTAACTCTAATTTCAAATCTTTTCAGCTAGTAGCATGTGTAACTTTGATTTGTCTGGTATCCCTCTGTATTTTTTTGAGGGGTGGGTGTAATATTGAGTAATAACTGTTAATAAAGAAACATAACAAAGGTTTCCCAAACGAGTATGACAGATTATTAAACAGAGAAATTTAAATGTGTGCTTTAAAAGAAAAAATTTTCAGGAAAAACTTTCTAAAATGTAGAGATGAAACATCTGTTAATGCTTCTTTCAACAGTACAAACTACCAGTATCCTAAACTCTAAGAAACTAGTGCCTACTTAATATGTTGTTGGTATACCACAAATTTGTAACCAAGAAAAAATAGATGTTAGATATGGGTTGAAGTATATTGGTTGACATAATTTACATGTCTTATCTTCCCTAAATGAAATTATACTCTGCAAAATGTTCATCAATGGGGGAAATCCTACTTAAATATAATCTAACACATTAACAGTTGACTACAAACTCATTCTGAATAACTCTTGGTAATTTTCTGCTCATTTTTTCCACAAATTTCTTCAAATAATTAAGTCTTGTTTTTGTGATTCTCTAAATATTTTGTGGTTGATTTCCTATCTCCTTTCTATTATTAATTGTATTGAGTTCCTTGATACATGGGTAAAAATGGAAAAGTGTTTTTAGAATGTGATCTTGTAATTGCCTTTGGATAATTAGAGGAGGAAATGGAAAGAACACTTTAAATTGCCCAACCCAATGCCATGGGTTAGTAACAAAAATTAAAATGGTATTATTTTTAATTTAGATTATTTTCTTAGAAGGCGGTATTATATTAATACCATGATTTATAATAAGAACCTCCTCAAACTATTCTGATTTTTATTTAATTGCTAATCAAAACCCCATAATTTCCTTGCATAACTACTACATTTTTGTAACTATATTAATAGTATGGATTGTTGTTGTTGTTTTTAAAGACTGTTAAAAATACTAGGCAAAGAATATTGAGGGTCATTAAACAAATACTAATTGAGAAAATAATGTCTGATATAGACATTTTAAATGTATGAAAGTTTGAAATAAAATTCATATTATTATATTCTCGTGTTTGCTATTTTTAAAGATAAGAGAATGTCAGAGCATCAATTCATGCTTTCAGCATAAAGAATTACTTTATTTCTCTAGGTGATATTTCCCTATAGCATCACAAAATCAATGCACATAGTATAAGGCCAGTTCTAAATATGTAAAATGAAACATAGATTTGAGAAATTACATGAGTAATGTGAGCTAGGATATTTTACCTAAAATATTTAGATATCTTTAATAAGTACATTTTGGTTATTGCTAAAAGGTCTTTTTTAAACATATCTAGCTGATGTCAAATGTCATTTTATTAGTTAAAATTTTAAAATAACCTGAAACCATTTACTTTGAAAAAAATAGAATAACAAAAAAATAAAAAAGAAATCAGAACTGGATCTGTAATATTTAAAATTATGTTAAGAATGACCAAAGCGTATGTACTTTACCCAATGGTGATGTCTAGGATATAATGAGATTTAAATGGAGTCAACACCTTAGCCTACTTATGAAAACTGTTACATTTACATGTAAGTGCTTTACCATTAATTTTTAATGAAAAGCAGAAGTTTGAATTTTGGTAGAACATTCTAAATAAGATTAAGACCAAAAAGATTATCTTAAAGGCTTTTTGATTAATATGAAAAAATTATTTGATAAATACATAAAAACTCACAAGACTTTAGTTAATATCATTATGATATATTTTTAGCATTGAGCATTTAGAACTATTATAACAATATTTTGCTTTCAATTCTTATCTACATGCTTAATATTTGATAGTAACTTAATTTATAATATAATAAATACTATTAATGATTATCTTAGAACTTCATAGGAAAAATAAGTAAAATAATTTTTAAAGGATCAAAATATGGATTCACTAAGCAAAAGTTATTTCACAATATGTATAACTGAATGCAACTTGAAAACATAATTCTGTTTTTAGAGATATAATAATTATGGTGTCAACTTCTCAGAAAACAAGTATACTCAAAGAACACTGCTTAAAGTCTTTGGCTTTATTCTTATCTTTGTTTAGTATTCAGAGAAGCTTTAAACCTATAAACATAAACTGTGGCATTGCAAATGGTGTTGAAGAAAGACACTTAGAGAATCAAGTTTGGAGCACCTCTTAATTCTTGACTCAGTCAGGGACTACACTTAAAATGGAAAATCAGTACACAGCTATCTAAAACATTTGTCTGTGTCTGGTTTGGAAGTCATGTGTGAACTATAAATGTTTATACTCTCTCAGGGAAACTCTCTTTTTTCCCAAAGTACTTCTACCATGCTGTACCATTAAATGATTCCAAAAAGTCCTCTCATTTAATATCAGCAAATGTTCTGATGCAATTAAGTGAAAAATAAAAAATTACCAGAAATATAAGATCACATCTGCATATTAAGGTCTAAATCATTTTTATATTTCACATAGACAACCATTCCTGCCTAAGTTCTTTTGTCAATAGCAGTTATACAGTTCAAAGTATATAGATATTTTCTACCTCTTAATTTTGGTTTGCCTACTTAATTTTGAAGATCTATAGCCTCAGTTTGATGTATAAAATTGAAGAAATAATAAATAGAATACATTTAGTCATAAAATTTGAAACATGAATGTTGAGGTTGTGTGATTTAGGGGCAAAGAACCTATAAGTTTGATATGTGACAAATCAACAAAATCCATTTAGATAGTAAAAAGTATGTTTATATACATTCTATAGCAATTCCAATTAAAACAGTAAAGTCCTCAATAAATCCAGATTATTTTTATGTCTAATTAGGATTATGATATTGTTTATTAGATTAGATCAAATAATACTTGTATTCTCCCATATTTGAGATAACTCAAAATCAAATTTTTTAATTTAATGTTTTTATATATAAAAGAAGACATAAATTTAATTTTTAAAAACACAATAAAAGCCTTCCTATTATTAAAAAATAAAATAAAGTCACTGGTTCTGAACTAATTTAAGGTCTGTGTTTACTAGGCTACTAGTATTATCAGATAATAATTTGCAAAAATTATCCTAGAACATTTCCTTTTTTTTGTTTCTTTAATTATTTTCTCTATTTGAAAAAGACAGTGTTTTGTAAAACTAGCTCACCAATATGTTATTTTCAAAAGTGATCACAATAGTGTATTATTTTTAAAATGGAAAACAAAGTTTATCTTCTTATTCCTTCATTGTTTTAAATAAATGTATGCTTTTTACCTTCAGTTAAAAGGACAAAAATCTCAACTTAATTCAACCCAACATATATCTAAATAAATAAATAAACAACTCCTAGGATACTGAGGTTATAACTTTATACTTTATTGAGGTTGTTGGATGGAGCCCAATTTTCA
>PVKE010018862.1:17500-29080 GCA_004027555.1 Craseonycteris thonglongyai
AGTTAGTTTATTACACTTGGATAATGCTTTCTTCTTAAATACTCAAAACTGTTTAGACTTCAAGGATTTTCCTTTATCCTGGTCTATGTTTTCCTTTCAATTATAATTGCATATGTTATAATCATGGAAGAAAAACAGTCTGTAAATACAATGTATAAGCTTTTCTATCTATAGAGCTATCACAGATTATCAGTTTCAATTTGAATAACTCTTTTGAATTAAATTGTAATAAACAACAAAAATAATCATGTATAATTACTTTAGTGATTAATATTATAATAGAAATTAATAGGGAAATACTTGAATGGATTAACTGAGAATAACTTTCTGAGTTTATCATGTCTTTTTTTCTTTATTCTTCATCACATATCCATCATTACAGCATCTAAATATAAAAAAAAAAATTGCTAATGTTTCTTATTTGTGGGCCTATGGTTTCTAAATGCCAGATTTTAATGTTTCTTCTTCCTTTTGTTGAGTCCTTCACCTCCTGACAAGTTTATTTTCTGCTAGTACTTCTGATTATCAATTGCCATAAGTTTAAAAAAAGTTAAGCACATTATCTAAAAAGGATTAAAAATTATCTGTGTGTTTCTTTTAATGAACATGGAATGCACTTTTTCCAGATATCCATGCACCTAAGTCCCTGACCTCCTCCTAATCTACTCAGATCTGAGCTTTTTTTAAATTTTTTTTGATAGAGAGAGAGAGAGAGAGAGATACAGAGACAGAGAGAGAACTGAACTGGGGGAACTCCCCAGTTCAGCACATGGGTCTACACGGGCCGGGATTCAATCCTCGGTCCCCAGTGTTGCAAAGTGAGCGCTTAACCCACTGAGCCATACCGGCTTCCCCATCTTAGCTTTCCTATGGGGCTTATCCTAATCACTATTGTAAAACCTACACCTATACAACAGGATAGTCTTCTTGCCCATATTCATCTCTTTTAGTTTTTCCTAGTTTTTTCATATGACACCAATTACCTTGGAACAAACTACTATAATTGATGTATTTTCTATGTTATTGTTTATTTTCTATTTATACCACTAACATTCAAGTTCTAAAGTATAGGTCTTTCTGTCCTTTTTTTTTACTAATACAAGTATATCCTAAGCACCTAGATAAATGCCTGCACATGGTAAGTGCTTAAAATTCACTTAGTAAATGATTAAATGAATAAATATGTTTCTTTATATTAGTAGCCACTTCACAGAAAACTAGAGAGTAACTTTATGTGATTTTCTGTGTAGTATGCAATAGATGTTAGAGCTGAAATTCTGAAAATGTTAGAAATATTAAACATTGCCAAAGAGAAAATATTTAGAAACAAATTACCATTTTATTATTCTTAGGTCAATCTAATATTTATCCCTTCACTGTATTTTTGTAAAGGAAAATAAATTAGTAAAGATGTCTTCTGTAATGTATTTAGAGTTCAGGTTTCACTGAATTCCAATGAATGACCTTTCAAACTAGGGTAAATGAGAAGGTTGCTCGGTATTTTAACACAAAATGTTGAAGCATTTCCCCAAATGGTCAAACAATGGTTGAAATTGGCAGAAATTCTTGTTGAAACTGGCAGACTTGCCAACAGTTGCTTCCCAACAAAAGCCTTACTCTATTACTTATTACCTTTTTGGACAATAGCACTAAAAAGTCTATAAAGGATTAAAAAGAACAGCAGTGAAATAAAAAGAAAGTAAATAAATCTTATAAGAAAGCAATATGGGGAAGCCGGGATGGCTCAGTGGGTTAGGCGCTCAATTTTCAGCCCCAGGGACTGAGGATTGAATCCCGGCCCCGGTCCGTGCTGACCCATATGCTGAACTGGGGAATGCCCCCAGTTCAGTTCTCACTGGAGCGAGACCCCAAGCCCACCTGTGGAATGAAACTATGTGGAACAACCGATGATGTGCAACTATGGAGACTGTTCTGGGCCCTCCCCCTTCTCTATGTCTCTGTCTCTATAGCTCTCTCTCTGTCAAAAACAATAAATAAATTAAAAAAAAAAACAATATGGTAAAATACAAATTTTGTTTAATTGCCAAAATATTGTGCATCTGTTTGATAAGTGATGAGGTACATGTTTGTTAATCTATAGTTTATCAAGCTTTTTGAAGTATTGATTTACACATATTTAAAGATAATTCTAAAAAGGCTAACTGTTAATGGCCTTTCATCATTGTATAGTTTTGGAAATTTTCCATATTAAAGCCAAATGATTATTTTATAAATTGACATATATTTTTGTCGTTAAATGAAAACATGATTCGTTTGACACATGAAAAATTTTCACAAAATAGTTTTTCTGACCTGATACAACTGACAAGGTTAACAACGTTTTTCTTTTCTAATTCAGATTCTCCATATGTTTAAGACTTATATAATTAAGTTTATTTTCTTTTAAAACAGACTGCTAGTCATTCATTCACATAGAATTATCCTAGCTGAATGTTTTTTATTCTGAGCTCAGATATGTATATCATTCAGGGACACAATAAATTTCCTTTGAAAAAAAGATATTTTCAAAATATATCTACCATATTCAAGAAAATATGTACTGGTATATAAAATTTGTCACAGTTGTAATTTTACTGTCCTTCCATATATTATGTAATAACACACTGGGTTTTAAACCATAAGCAACAAACTGGGTTTGATTAAACAACCCTCTGTCCTAAATAACACATTACTCAAAACATAAAAGCATGAGAAAGCTGGGATGACTCAGCGGGTGAAAAGCTCGCTTTGCAGCCCCAGAGACCAAGGATCAAATCCTGCCCCCAGCCCGTGTAGATCCATATGCTGAAGTGGGGTGTGCTGTCCTTGCGTGAGGCCCCCAGTTTATTTCTTGCACCCCTGGCTAGGACCCTGGGTGAAGGGGGCATGCCTCCCATGTAGGAGGCCCCTAGCCCAGTTCCTGCCCTGCACAGATACTGCCCACCTGTGTGGAACAAATCATGTTGAAAACTGATAACGTACAACTATAGAGACTGCTCTGGGCCCTCCTCCTTCTCTCTGTCTCTCTCTGTCTCTGTCAAAAACAACAAAATAATTCTTTAAAAAAAACATAAAAGTAAATAATAAAATGGCTTCTTAAACTTTCTGACTATTGGAGGTGGTCATTATTGAATAATACACTTATAATAAGGCTACTAATGCAAAACATGAACGATAATAATGCCCTAACAAAAATTGTATTTTGTTTTAAGAATTAGTCTACGTTCAATTTATTGTTGATGTGTTTATATTTATATACAGCATGACAACCCAATATCCACAACGTACTTTCTCTGTCCCAAGTAGCTTAAAATGGATAAAAAACAATAATAATAATAATAAAGTTGAAACTAATAATAATTTTTAAAAGACAAGAGAGTGACAATATCTAATCTAGACAGCCTTGATGTAATGATGAAAAAGGCACTTAAGTTTACATAATAAAAGCCTTGATAGAAATTTTAATTCAAGTACTCTGTGGTTAAAATTGGAATGCGTAAATGACTGGTTTCTCACAGTGAGTGGAGACACGTCATACTTACTCAATGTAGTATCAATCCCTACAATGACAAATGGGTATTCCCAGTAGTCCTGTTCAGAAAAACGCAATGCCAAAATATTTGTTCACGTTCATCTAGATTCAGCAGAGGAACCACATATGCTTGAGAGCATTTTCTAATAGAATGCTACTTGTCAAATGATAAAAGGCGTTTTAAAGTCTGAATAATTGCTTGATACTAAATTAAATGTAAAATAATTCCTGTCAACTTAAAATAGTTTCACTACTTATTACAATTGACTTTCCATTGCATAGTGGATTTAAGGGTAGAGAAGAAAATTTATATGTTTTAGTATATCTTCAGCTATTATATATTCTGGATCACCTTGACTATGTTAACAATCTTTAATCCAAAAGTTTGATAGTAACATCAGAGACATTACTAGCTAGCCTACGGCATGAAATATGACTATAGATCAATTTTGTAAGTCATGATGCTGTCCACAAACAAATGTCATTAACAATTAACTGATTAGTCCTATTTTAACTTTCTTTTACTAACTAGGTCCTCACTTTGTTTCTAAAGGAAATGTGTCCCCCATGTGTACATATATCATACGGTTTAATTGCATGTTATTAAACATATAATTTAAATTTTTTATACTCCTAAACTTTGCTCCCTTGGAGTAAAACCAGAACACATCTCATTTTATTATAGGTCTGTTAACAGTGACCTGGGAAATTACAAGGATTTGGAGAGTCACCCAGAAGTTGATGAAACTAGAAATAAAGTAACAAGATTAGGGAGTTAAGGACCAATCAGGAAAACACAAAACAGGAAAGATTCAGGAAAACTCTCATCTAGAGAATAAATAAAACTGTAAGAATATGATGAACTTAGTAATTATTGCTTACTGAGTGAAAAGACACATAAAACCAGGATGAGAAATGAAATTTGAAAGTAGAGAAAACAAGAAAAAAGTGGGTGGAGGAGTGAACAGAATAAAGAGAGGGAAAGAGAGAAAAGATAAAAGGAGAGGTTATAAAAGAAGATAAATTAGTCCAATAAGACATATTTGACAGAAAGGTTAGGAAATAAAAACCCTGCACAAACTGAATCAATTAAGATGTGAAGATAATTTGGCTTCATGGCCTTGGACAATAGTTATATGCAAATGCTGTCCAGCTGCTTGGCCTAACATTTAGGACAGGAAAAGTTTATCTGCCCTTTTTTCAGAAGTAATGAGGTTGAATGTTATCCCCTAGGGGTTATTCCTTCTGATAAGAGGTGAGGAGTGTTTATGAAGTTGTGAGAAGCAAACACTACCTCCTGGGTGGTCATCATGTTCTAAGGCTTCAACCCAATGAGTCAAGATAGAGACTTTTAAGTGAGCTTTTCTAGATTCTAATCTACTGGCAATTCTGTCTAGGAACATTTCTCATATGGTAGAGCAGAAATTGAGCTACATTAATTATACCATTTAAAGCAGCAGAGCTGTTTGGTTAAATATAAACCCATTTGCTCATTTCAAACTTACAAATCCATCGGAGGGTACTCAGCATACAGAGGGAAGTGATGCTTAAATGATCTATGTGTGTCCTAAAAACAGTTGTCTCTTTACTGGAGTCTGGATACTGTGAAAATAGCACATAATAACACAACTAAGTTCAAATTTACAGTAACAAAATAAAGAGTGAACAAGGCACCTGTTTAAATGAAGAGATTCTCTTTCTAAATAATGAAATAATAAAGCATAATTCACAATGAATTACACATAAATAAATATATATATATATATATATATCTTTCTCTTCTAATTCTGGCTTTGGGACTTGTTTTATGGTTTGGAGCCACATTTTCCCTGTTTGAATCATCCTAATTTAAGTCTTTGGAACTTCATAAAAACACACTTTTACTGACTCCTGTTTCATGGAATCAGGGATAAAGGTACACACACACATACACATTGACTCACAGATTGTTCATCCCTAGTGTTTCACAGTCTCTTTCATATACATAGGAAAGTAACCTAAAGCTAAATAAAATTCATATACTTAAATCATATCTGTAAAGTTTTAAGAGTTTATAATGTGTATATGATGATTTAATTGTGAGATCTTAAAAGAAGTCTAATCTTTATAATATTCTGATAAAACAAAATAAACTTTCAAACTAGAGCAGTGCTGTGTCAGGCAGACCCAGCTGCCCTGACCTAGCCCAAATACACTGTATTTTGTTATTTTGATTCATAAATCCCCAACAAATATATGATTCCAGAGTAAGGACTTACACTCTTCATACTGTTCTAAAAAACTTTTTATTGTTTTTAAAAATCTCATCCATTTAGATAATGTATAGCACAAATACACCATTTAAACAAAGAAATGACTATATGCCTAGAACCTATCGTGTTTCTTCTTGATTAAGTCACACATTGTCCCCAGAAGTAAACCATTATCTTAAACTTGTCCTAACCATTTCATTGCTTTACTTTATGGCATGGGTGTTCAAACTTTTGGCTATCCTGGGCCACATTGGAAGAAGAATTGTCTTGGGCCACATATAAAATACACTAATGATAGCTGATGAGCTGAAAAAAAAATTGCAAAACAATCTTATAATGTTTTAAGAAAGTTTACGAATTTGTGTTGGGCTGCATTCAAAGCTGTCCTAGGCTGCATGCAGCCCACAGGCTGCAGGTTGGACAAGCTTGCTTTATGGCTTTCCCATACTTACACGTGTTTCTAAGCAATATATCAGTTTTGCTTTTTTTATTTTTACTGTTGTAAAAGTGTCAGTTGGACATATGTAGTATCTCACTGTGGTTTTAATTTTCATTGCCCTGATTGTGAATCACAGCAATTTTTTATGTAAAATGAAATAAACTTTTCCTCTGAAACATTTGTTTCTAATTGGGTAGCAGTGGCTTTATTCTGTAGAATTATGGCTAAGCCACTTTTTGCTTGTAATTACTTAAAAGATGGACTATCTCTTTTGGTTGGGTGGTCCAGGAAAAGGAGAGAATGTGTTTTACTCTCTTTTAGAACTGGGAGCATATGGGTAGCATTTCTCATTATGAATAATGACACAGATTGATAATGTTTAGAATCATATTCTAAACTTTCCAGTTCCCTTTATTCAAAAATTTCATCAAATATGCATTAAAATCTTTAAAAGTAAAGAGAAAACAAAAAACAAATTCCATTCAGATGCATGTGTGTGTGTGTGTGTGTGTGTGTGCATGTTTAAATAAACTTTATTTTTTAGACTGGCTTTAGGTTCCCAGCAAAACTAAAGACAAGGAACAAAAAAGATTTTTCATATAGCCTCTGTTCCCAATCAAGCGTAGCCTCCCTTGTTATCAATACCCCACACCAGAGTGGGGCATTTGTTACAATTGATGAAGCTACACTTACTCATTATTATCACCCAAAGTCCACAGCTTACATAAGGGTTCACTCTTGGCATTGTACATTCTATGGATCGAACAAATGTATAACAACATCTATGGTGTGTTTTTTATAATAGTTTGATTTTT
Organism: Craseonycteris thonglongyai; assembly: GCA_004027555.1. Taxonomy (NCBI): domain Eukaryota; kingdom Metazoa; phylum Chordata; class Mammalia; order Chiroptera; family Craseonycteridae; genus Craseonycteris; species Craseonycteris thonglongyai. The sequence goes on from PVKE010018862.1 coordinate 24,539, forward strand.
TTTAATAATTTATAGAGTTTACAAATCTCTTGAAAGAGATAGTGTTTTTTCTACCTTGGTACCATTATTTCTTATACAAAAAGCATCAGAAGGCATAGGAGTTTGTGCCTTTCATATTCTCCAAACTACAGCCTGCGGGCCAGATGTGGCCCGTGAGACCCTCTCATCCGACTCGTGGAGACCTTTTTATCTGAATAAAATAATATTAAATAAATAATTAAAAACAACATCTATGTTTTGATTCTTTTTTATTTGAACCTCGAGTGTGTAGTCAGCCCCCAAACTGCTGTTTGATAGTTAATGCTGCCCACGGGCTGAAAAGTTTGGAGACCCCTGAATAGTCCATCCTTTTGGAAGCCACTTGATTGTTCATACCCATCAGTTGACTTTAACTAATATATCTCTTTAAGGTTCTGATTTTCTCTTAACAAATATACTTAGGTTTGCATTTCTTTCTTTTCTCTTATTTATTTATTTATTTGCTTAATGTTTATGCTCCATGGTAATGTTATATCAAGAAGTTTTATATGTATTCCTATTTGCTATATTTCTTTTCTTTGTTTTTAAGGTTTAGTTGCTTTTTATCTCACTGGGTAATCATTTTAGCCAATGGTGCTACTTGAACAAAATTACCTTTTTACCCCCTATGTATCTCTATCACTTTCATTAAAGCTTTATAATGTTTTCTTTGTATCCTCTCTTCTTGAATATTAATCTATTTTTAGTACTGTAAATACAGTTCTTTTTCAGAGGGATATGGAAGACCATGATAACATCCACTTTCTTCTTGAAAAGATCATGTCATTATGGTCTTACTTCATGTACTAACCACATTTACTACCAAAATTGTCTCATTAACAATTTTTCTGATAGCCGGAAGTAACCATTGACATACTTGTTTTCTAATCATTTCAAATCACTGAAAGGGTGGAAAGATTTTTCTCATAGCATTTTCAGCTGTGACCAAAAATTAAATCTCTAGAATTACTCAGAGAAATAAAATAATAACATGTCATGTCATTTCTATTTCTAGTGGTACTTTCTGGCAAGTTGAGAAAATAATCAAAATAAACTTCAACTCTGAACCTTTTGAAGTCCATATGTATGCTAGTAAATCACAAGACTGACAAAGTTTTTATTCTTAACAAAATAACCTTTAGAAAATCCACATTCTGAGTATACTGCAGTGTTTATTGATATAGAAATACACATTTCTTTAATATGACCAGATGATGATCCTAATTGTGACATATGCAAGATAATTTATACTATATAATAAATTATTGAAATATGTGAAGTAAAAATTTACAAAGTAATTAAAGTTTTTCATTCACAAAATATTTGAAGAGATTGCTTTTAACATAGCTTTCATAATGTTTTTGAGTTTTCACTTAAAGATTCCTACAGATTTCATAGAACTCCTTGGAAATAATTCAGAGATTAGGAAGTAGCACAAATTGATAATTCATAAGGGTAAATTCAATAAAAAGTATCTCAAAATTCAATATGAGCTAATGAAGAGAAATAATTTGCAGATAAAAATTAGACATTATTGAAGTTCTATAAGTGCAAACACTATGTAAATGCAAAACAAGGTAAACTAGGTTACACCTATATCTTGCTTTCTACATTAGAGTCTGAAAAGATGAATGTAAAACATGTTTATACACATAAAGTCTTGGTATAGCAGAGGACGAATCCCATTTGCTGGTAATGCCCTATGTTTAAGGAGAATTAAATCTAATTACTGACATGGTCTAGCCTCTGGTTCCCTCTTTAACTAGGTCTTTGTTACTCTTTCACCGTTATTCACTCTACAATGATCATGTTGACCCTCTTTCTATACTTGGAACCATCTCTGTCATTTCTTTCTTAGAATCGTTTGACCAAGACATCCCTTCCTATAGAAACAATCCTTCTCTTAAACATTTCAGGGCATCTACCTCTTCCTAGTGCTAAGATCTTGAACAAGGTTCCAAGAACATAGTTCTTCTTTACTTCCAGGTTAGCATGGTGGCCACCTAAATGTGCCTGCTACATCTCCCAATGTTCCATTCAAATGTATCATTTAAAATATATATAATTTGAGATACCAGGATGAATCAGTGGGTTCAGTGCTTGTCATGCAGCCCCAGAGTCTGAGAATCAAATCCCAGCCCCAGCCCCTGTGGACCCATATGCTGAACAGGGGTGTGCCCCCAGTTTAATTCTCACTCTGGGGAGCCTCTTATGTGAGAGACCCCTGGTTTGGCTCTTGCCCTGGGTAGGAGGCCCCTGGCATGTTCCTGCCTTACACAGCCCCACCCCCACCCTCACCTATGGAATGAAACTATGTAAAAAACTAATGATGTTCAACTATGAAGACAGCTCTGGGCCCTCCCCTTTCTCTCTCTCTCTCTCTCTCTCTCTCTCTCTCTCTCTCTCTCTCTGTCTGTCTGCCTGTCTCTCTCTGTCAAAAACAATAGATAGATAGGTGATAGATGATGATAGACAGATAGATAGATATAATTTTAACCAAAAAAACCCAAACATACACTAATGTATAAATTTAAGTTCTGTAAAACCCCACTGTTCACTCATAACATTTTAACCAAATTCACAGGAATGTTCTCTTGTCATCCAGGGTACTACGATGATACACCAACCACTTGTGCTGCTACCTGTCAAAACTTTGGATGCCTCTATTTTCAGGTATTGCATATATTATGAAAGAATATTCAGTACCTAATGAAAGTAACATGATTTCCAATGAAGTCAAGGATAACATGAATATGTTAAGAATAATGATAAATTTCAAATAAAATATAACAACTTCAAATAGCTTCTGAATAGAGGAAAACTTTGAAAGACAATTTAAGAAAATATTGCTAGAGATGGACTTATGGACATCTGTCAAACTTACAAAGTCATTTTCTTGGGAACTTAGCTATGAATTTAGCTGCCATGTTCCTGTTCCATTGGCCAGAGAACTAGGAGTTCTAAACTAATTGGAATGGGTCCTATCAGATTTGGCAACATTAGTAATTTAGTAATATTAGTCACAAACACCACACATCCCACAAGCACATACACATTATATACTCATATATAATTTCTGTGACCAATCTTACTATAACTATTACTATATATATATATATATATATAGAAAACAAATTAAGGTTAATATTATCAAATAATAGGGATAGGTTGTTTACTAGAAATGGATCCCTTTCCTCTGTACAATTCTTTGTTTTCTGATTCACATAGTTACTATTATATTTCTATAAATGGTTGTGAACTTTTCCCATAATGGGAACATTAAAGAATATCATTTATAAATAAGGGAACAGAAAAATGGAGGGTGAGGTGGGGGGGTGAACTCTTTTAAAGATTTAAGTGACTGTAGATATTATATATGTAGAACTCCTTGGCAAAGCAGTTTCAATTTAAATTCTGGCCATTAGTTACAAGTACAGGGGCACTGGTGGTTCCTAAAAGATGGCTGTTGCAATTGAAGGTATGTCTTACTTATATTTAGCATTATAGTTACATGTTAGATGCAATATTAATTATGCAGTCTCCTTTCCTACAAAATTAAAGTAGCTTTCCTATCCTAACTTACTTTTTGACTCCTAAGTATTTAGCAATTTAATCATGTGTCGTCCTAATAAATTATAATAGCATTAGTGAAAAATAAAGGCTACTAATTTATTTTATCTTAAATTCAAAGCTGAGTGATGTAATTTCTTTTAATTTTTAAGTTTCCAAATCGTGTGTTGGACCCAAAAATAGACTCTCTATAATTATTCTTTGTCCCTCAGCATATCTTTGGGAACTCATCATTGTTGTTCTATCCTTTTATGTGTCAGCTTCCTTTGCACATTGCATTTCAAATGACTCACTGTCCCTTAGAACAAGGTTTGAATGTTCCAAATGGTTACTTATTTCTGACAGTTGGATTTTTCTTTCTGAATATTTTTATGTGAAAGGCTAACAGATCAATTTTTATAAGGCCTCAATTATATATTGAAAACATATATCAAAGAACATAAAATGGGAGTAGATGCACTTCCTAAGCCTCCACTATCTGTATACCAGTCCTCTCCATGTGGGAATTAAGGGAATTACACCATTTTTCTAAGTATCTTTTTAATTTATAAATTCTAATATATATATTGGATGGTTTGAAGCAGGTACATTAGAAGTGCCTTGAAAATGACCGATCCAAATATGAATTGTCTCTTCATTAGATTGATCTTTGATTTGCAGAGTATTGGTAAGATTTCTTTATGTGAGAAGTTAATTGCCCATTTTGTAATTTTTTAAATTTTATTTCAAAAAGGTAAAATTTATGGTAGATATGTATTTAATTCCTCGTAAAAAGGTATTGAAAATATAACTTTTCAATACCTTTTATCTAGGAGATTAAAAAATATAAATGAGAACCAGGAGTGTAGTTTACTATTATATTAGTTTGACTCATGTGTGGCTTAATGTTAACTTAAGGAAAAGAAGCTCAGAATTGAGACAAGAGAGGGAATTCCTAGTCTTAGATCATCTACC
>PVKE010018863.1:0-29083 GCA_004027555.1 Craseonycteris thonglongyai
CTGAATTTCTTTTTTACAACTTATATTCTATTTAGTTAGTTCTGTGGCTCTTATCTCACATACACACACATACACACACACACACACATACACACATGCTTTTTTTTTCTCAAATGAAAGCATACCCACAAAATCACTTCTAATTAAATTACTATTTTACAAAGCATAAAAATTCAAAATCTGTTGTTTTATTTAAAAAAAAAAAATGCACTAGAAGGTTCTAGTACTAGCTCTACCCTAATCCCTTCACCAAGTAATGGTTCTCCAAATCATTTCATCGCTCTGGGAGCAGCACCAAACCATCTATAAAATCTCTGTCAGCTCTGTCACCATAAATTTAACCTTTGCAACACTGCTTACCATTTTTTAAAAATAAGTGTACATACATCTGAGGTTTGCCCCTTCCTACCCAAAAGAATTTTCAGATACAAGTGTGGCTTTAATCAGTACTTTTTTTTTGCATTTTGCATTTGCTGTGCAAAATGTGATGTCTTCCTAAGTCAATGAACTTCCACCCTACTCAATCTGGAACTCTGAACAACTAGAAGTGTCTCAAGTACTGAAGACGCTAAACTCCCCAGCAACGCAATGGGAGGAAAGTCTCTCCTACACCCACTTTTCTCTTTAATATCTGGCTTCATCAACAGCTTCTTCTATTTAAGGCAAGAATTAGACATAGGGATGAAATCTCTACATAACTGACAGGTCTAAAATTTGCATATCTGACACTTTTTTTTTATTTCTTCTTCTGGTGGCATTTGTTTCTGCCATTATTTGCTGTAAAACTGAGAACCATTCAAAGAACAGCATTGTCTTCAGTTACTAATTAATTTACTAAGAACTCTAAAAGCAGTCCCTTCTGGGAGAAGAGGGTCTTATGTAGTTGGCAAGAATCTTTCATCTTCAAAGGTCTGGAGGCTAAATCGCTGTCAATCTCCCATAGAGACACTCTACTTTTAAAGACTCCTTAAAGGCCTTTGCATGGAAGACTGCCCAGAGGGCAGGTCCAGTCCTGGGGAAATGTTACACTTGATGAATTCCGAATTTACCATTTCAGTCCTTAAGAGCTAGCCCTGCAATTGTCATCGCATGTGGGTTATAACAAGGGAGGCTCTCATGTCTTCCAGTCAAGTGTGCAAATATGATAGCCAAATAGCCAAAGAATTCCTCCTTCGCCCAAGTTTCGCTATATGCTATTTACAAATATATCCTCTGAAGAAACATGTAATAGCTCACCAGGTTTCTGGGCTAAAGTGTAGCTGACCTTTGATTTTAAATTTTCGTCCCATCACATTTATGTACAGGCAAGCCTCGTGGGTTCCACAGGGGAGCTACATGTCTGTAGAGCACAGATGCCCCACCCAAAGGATCTCATTTGAGAATTTAAAGGATTTCACTTTATGCCTGGGCCATGTAATTTCAGTCTCCCAGTCATTTTAAACAAATCATGTCCAATACAAATGTGAAGTAATAATAAATAATCTTAAATTCGTCAATTGATACCAGAAAATTTTGTAAAGGCTCAAATGGTTTCATTAATGGAACCCTAAACAGTTGACACTATATTAGCAAAGCAGCCAAGTGGGTGAGCTAATAGTCATTTACTGTTTTAGGCTGCTAAATGGGACAGGGAGGGGGGAGTAAGTTCCATAAAATAGATAACTAATATAAGATACTCAAAACTATTTCTACACGAAGATTTCTATTACATAAATATACACTATGCCACTCTTTCAAACATTCAACCCCAGTCCATTAGAATGTGTGAATAGCAAGAAAAAACTTCTCCGTTTTGTTTAGTTCTATGCACTTATAGTGAAAAAGGGCCCATGGCACAAAGGTGGTACTCAGTAAACATTTCTTGACTGTATAAAGATTTGATGATTTTGCCATAATTTGAATCAGATTGAGTGGAAAATAAAAAACAATTCAACTATTGTTTCGTAAACTAAAAACCTTCAGCAAAGGGGCTAAATATGATTAATGTGTCTAGGAAAGGTAGAATAACCTTTCTAATGTTAAGATAATTTTATTATATAGATACAAATAGGGAAATCTATTTGTTGACAAAAAGACTCAACTGGAGATAAAATTCTATAATCTCCACATTGTGTTAACCAACAAACAAGTACGAGATGAGAGAGTTCTATAGAAAATAAAACAAAAACCAAAATAATAAATACACACACACACACACACACACACACCAGAATGTGAGAGAATGGACTAAAAGTTCTCAAAAGCATGTGATTAACTCTATCAATAACTTGAAAATATTGACGGACTATAAGACGAGTACAATGTAGTAAGTGTTCTATGAGCCAAAATGAATAGTACAATATTCACTTTCAACGTGTACCATCCTGGTGCTGTCCTATGTGGATCACAGAGCCCAGTAGGTCACTCAGCTGGTTTTCATTGTTCCAGCAGCTTTCCTATTTGCACCTCAGAATCCATATAATCAGTCTAATTATTTTTCACCATGTCCAACTAAATCTTTCTCTACTAAATTGACTCTTTGTTCAAGTTATACAATTCCTCTGTGCTCTTGCATGGCACTCATTGTGTTTTTTACTTTCTTTGAACTCACTGGACATTAAAGACAGGCTTAGTAAATGACTATGCTGTGTTTTCCCATTCAGGTTTAAGACAGCTTTAACAAGTCTGTGATTATCTTGTTACCCATTCAACAAGGAGCTGAGTATCTACCACAAGCTCCTACTGTTCTAGCTGCAATAAATGAAATAACATTTTATAAAATTAGATAATCTTTTCTAAAAGAAAATACAACCACCCAGCCAAAAAAACTGTTACTGTAGTAGACCAGATCATCACACAACCTTACGTTAAGCAACTGGGGAAACTGTGTATTAATGCAGCTCTGTGGCTGAATTGTGTCATAGAGACAGAAACTATGGAAGCTGAGTGAAGTCAGAAATAGGTAAGCATTCCAGGAGAAAAGTTTAATGCTAATGCCAGATCTTGTATCAGTTGTTTGAGCCAAAACTAGATTGGCTTACATGTCCTAATGAAACTAACCCTAGAAAATAAAAAGAGAATATGGGAATGAACAACAATAACAGAAAAGACAGTGTACAAATAAATCAGTTACATGGTAACTGACTTAAAAATGGTTTTCCACCTTTAGTAGAAAAAATCGTGATTATTCTTTATGAATTATTGGTGCCTGGAGAAAAACTTAAATCATTGGATAATCTTATGTTTGAAAGGGGAGATAGCAGGGAGGACTTTAATGGGTGTGTATGTGGCCAGAGTAAATGCTATGATGGGCGCCCAGTCAGGCAACATCCACATTTCTCCTTTGGTCAATTATTTTGGAAATTTAAATACCAATAAACATCACAAGTCAGGTACACACAGCTCTCAAATAATCGTAATATTGTAGGGAAGGAAAATCATAGTAAAATGAAATAGCATGCTGAAATGCAGCATCATAAGAAATCCGACCTTGGCCTCCTAACTCCTCCCCTGCCCACAAGTGCTGCCATTCTCTGCTCTTATCATCCACGTCTCCAACAGCACTGCTCACGTGGGCACATCCCGCCCTGCATTGGCTTGCACAGACAGCAGTCAATCAAACAGAAACAAATCCCCATCTTCATGGAGCTTACTTTCTAATGTGGAGGAGACAGACGATAAATAAAATACATGAGGAAAAAAATATATATATATATATATGTGACTGACTTGTCACATATATATATATTAACACTGACTTGTCACACATATATATATATGTATGTATATATATATATATATATATATATATATATATATATGTGACAAGTCAGTGTTAATTTTTTCACATTTAAGAAATACCTTTTTGGGGAAGCTGGGATGGCTCACTGGGTTAAGAGCTCACTTTGCAGAGCCGGGGACCGAGGATCGAATCCCAGCTCCAGAGCTCCCCCAGTTCAGTTCTCTCTGTATCTCGCTCTCTCTCTCTCTCTCTCTCTCTGTGAAAAAATAATTAAAAATAAATAAAAATTAAAAAGAAATACCTTTTAATGAAATTTTAAAATGAGGAGGGGAAGTCTTTAATATTGATTCACATATTTACCCTTTCTCAGAATTGTTTCGCACAAGGAATGAGGGAACAGAGGCATTTTTGTCCTAACCGTCCTCCGTCATGGGTGGAGGGCTACTCCCAGGGGAACGTCAAGTCCCTGACACAGAGCAGGCTCCCTGGGCAAGAGAAAGCCTCAGGCAAATGGATGTAGATGCGGGCAGGAGGTCATAGAGCCGGCTTGCTCTGAAATGCTAACGGCTGGGGGAAAGGGTGTGGCAGAGTTTGCTACCATCCGTAATTAATCATAGATGCCCATTATAGCATGCATTACTAACAGGTACATGACTGGGCCCCTCTGGACCCCTTCTGGCTACTCCCTACAACCCTACAAGGGGACTGTGTCTATGGGGCTAAGAGATCATGACCGTCTAGAACCCACACAACCCCTTCTAGACCATTCTCTAAGTAGCTAGCATCCCAGAAGTCCTGCCTGGGAAGGGTAAAATTGTGTGCCCCAACTAAAAATAGGTTGGAGTCCTAACCCCTAGTACCTCAGAATGTAACTCTATTTGGAGATATGGTCTTTACATAGACAATCAAGTTTACGTGATGTCATTGAAGTGGACCCTACTCCAATATGACTGATGTCCTTATACAAAGGGAAAATTTGGACTCAGAGGCAGACACACAGAGAGAGGGAAGATGATGTGAAAAGACCCAAGTAGAAGACAGCCACCACTGAAAAAGGCTGTCTCAACCAGACCCATCTCTGCTGGAATTTCACTTGTATCAGAGAGTGATATTTCTATATTCTTCATTTCTATGAGTGTAAACCTATACGTTGTTGGGACAGGAGGCTTTAGATTTTTCAAGCACCAAAAAGTAGCAGTTGAAGCTCAGACAGACACTGTAAAGTGGCCATGAAGGATCAAACCCAAATGATAGGATGGAAAGCACACCGTAAATAATCATACACACATTAAGTCAAGCAGGAAGTCAGTAATGCTTTCAGTATGGGAACATACATAGCCTCAAAACCAGAGGAGCTGGAACTTACAAATTCATCCTAGCGAAGCAGATTAATCAAGAACTAAGAGCTTTAGTAAAAATAGATGGTTCCAAACCCAGTACAAGAATGTCAGGGCAGAATGAAGCACATTCAAGCATAAAAAGGGCAAAAGGTCAATTCAGACAGCTGGCCTGGGGCTAGGATTCTGCCTCATGGTGAAGGAGCCATGGTCCTGTGAGGCAGGCCGGGTGCAGGTGGACCTAGGACAGATGTGAGGTATAGCAGTGTGACTGTGGAAGTCTGCATGAACAATGCTGGGCATAAACACAAGACGATGCAGTCAGAAACTGATCATCTAGACTTTTAAATGGCACCTCAATGGCAGATTATAATTGTAACTGCATCACCCCAGTCCAATAAAACTTCAGAATCAGGCAATAAAAGAAAAGTTAAAGAATGATTATTAACTTTCAAAACAAACCTTTGATTTATAAAGCAATAATAATTATGATTAGAAATAAAAATAAATCACGCATATGCTTCTATGGGCCAAGAACAGGATCTTATTTTACTTTTTCATTTAATAATCACACTAATCTTATGAGGTAGGTACTATCAATAACTTCAAGTTACAGGTTTAAAAAATGGGTATTAAACAGGTCGAGTAATTGGGCCAAGGTTATATAGGTAAGAAGTAGCTGACTAAGGTTCTAAGCTAAACGTTTCTGCTCTAAATGTTTGTTTGTTTTTTTCCTTTTGTTATCAACTACGTATTTTAACTAAGAGACTAATACAGGCACCTGGTTAAAAACATATCATGAACTAAAAATGGGTGCTAGCCATCCTTTTCTACCACAGATATTCTGCTTTTTGGTCTTCACTCCAGAAAGAACCACTATTACCAATATTTTATACATTCTTCTAGAGAATCTACAAAGCATCTCTGACTCTTTATTTTTCATGCAAATGATCACACAATATTCTGCACCCTGTAAAGCTATTTTCTTAACCATTACACTATATTATTTCCAAATGTTAAGCTCTTCTGATAATCTGTAAATGATGGAATTTACCCCTCCTCCAAAAATGTCACATATAAATGTTCAGTAGCATAGTCAAGGAAAGACAATCTTCAAGTATACCTATAGATAATCAGCAGTGGGGTTAAGTGTGCCCATATCTATTAGCAAAGACCACTTAGGTCCCTTTAAACCTTCTGATGATGATTCAGTGTAGCAATAATCAAAATGTGGCTTAGGAAACATGTCATGGTCCCTAACACCCTCTCAGGTACTCCACAAGGCCAAAAATATTTTCCATAATAGAACTAAGATGTTATTTGTCTTTTTTGCAGCAGCGTTTTCCAGAGGCTACATGATGTGTGATAGTGTAATAGACTGAATGCAGAAACAGATATGACAATTCAGCTGTCTTCTATTAAGCCAGACATTGAAGACATCTGCAAAAATGTAGAACAATGTTGTTCTCATAAATTCTTTTTGTTTGGTATAGTTATTTTTTTATTTAAAAATATGTTATTTCAGTTACTGCTATTTTAAAGGAATTAGAAGGACTAGTTTACAATTTTCTTAGTTTTAACTTCTATTCTGGGTACATATTGGTCCATACACCTCACATTATCCCACATAAGAACCTCTGGCGTTCTTAAGAATTTTTTTTAAGATGTATTGTTTTGAAAGGTGAGAGAAAGAGAGCAAGAAAGAGAAGGAGGAAGGCCCAGAGCAGTTTCCATAGTTGTACATCATTAATTGTGACATGGTTTCATTCCACACAGATATGGGGCCAAGCGGAGCAGGAACTGAACCGAACCTGGGTTCTTCCACATGGAAGGCATGAACCTTCACCACCATCCTGGAGGTTACTAGTTGTGCCACAGTTGATCATATGGGTTCGCACAGTCAGGGGCCTGGAATTGAACCCCAAACGTCGCAATTGCAAGGCAAGCGTTCAACCACTGAGCTATCCCAGCATCCCCAGGAGTTCTTAAGAATTTTTAAGAGGGTGAAGAGATCCTAATACTAAAAAGTTTGAGAACCACTGAGTTGGTCATTCAGAGACCTGCTGATTACATTATAAAAAACATAAAACTGGCTGCACTTGTAGAACAGCGGTCTGAACATGGAAGTCACATGGCAGTGGTAAGAAACAAGAAGCGGAAACAGTCTGTAAAGACAACTATTCTCTAACTGCTAAGAGTGGGCCAAAAATATTTTGTCACCTAAAAACAACAGATTGTTTTTATCCCATTTAACCAAAATGAACCTTTTTTCTTACTACATAGTTAGAAAAGAGCAGGAGGTGCAGGGAAGCAGTTCCATACTTAACCTTCTATGAGCGATGATTTTATAGGTGACATTAAGATAAAACAACAGCACTCAGCTATTGCAGGAGAGAGAAGGCGTCCTAAGATTTCTCACACAAGCAACCTCTGATGCCGGATGTCAGCACAGTTGAAGGGTTTTTCACGGTCTCTTCAAATTCATTATAAATGGTATTTGATAATATGACTAGAATGAAAACTGTAGGAAGGGATTGCCAAAACTAGGATAGTTTTCTTTTTTTCACATTTTCAAAATTGTAGCTCAGAAATCATGATGATATGAAACAGTAGACCCTCAAAGGGCCAGTTCACCTTCATGTACAGCTCTGAGCTGACGGAACGGGTGGGCAGATAAGGCCAGTCCAGTCCAGCAAACAAGATGGGGGTGGGGCGACAAGTGTGACATCTAGTGCCCACTCCTTCCCTTTCCTCTTCCTTCGCCTTCACAGAACCTACCCCCACCCCACGTGCCCCCTCCCTCTCCCCCTTTTTCTACCCTGAGTTCATCGCTTTCTGTCCAGTGTTCTCTGCATTCTTGACAGGAGTCACGGTTCTGGCTGTGAGAAGTCTCCTCTCTGGGCCTCAATTTACTCATTTACAAAGTAGGTATAATTGAACCTTGCTAAGATGGAACTTAAATGTTCTCATAAGGAGGGAGGAGATAAATATGTGAGGTGAGGGAGGTGTTAATTAACTAGATGGGGGGAATTCTTTCACCAGGCGTCACATATCACATCACCACAATATATATATTTAAATGTCACACAATTTTATATGTCAATTATACCTCCGTAAAGTTTAAAATTTTTTTTAATTATTTTTATAAAGGAGGATGCCAAATAATGCCGACCAGACAGTGTTCTTAGGGTTAAAGAAGATCATTTTAACAGTTCCAAACAAGATGGACTTACCATTTTCACTAACCCCTTAAAAGTCCCATCAATGTAAACTGTTCATACCAGGCAGACCCCATACTGGGTGGGGTTGTCAGCGATGCCCCGATACCTCGTGCATCTTCCAGGGGAGCCAGGTTCTAAGTCTTTGGCTTCAGGTGAATTGGGGGGTAGGGGAATTCTGGGCCAGAGAGTTAATATGGGCCTAAGATGGGCCCCCTACTTTCTTCCTAACTCCTCTCCTTCAGCCCAGCTGATCCATACTTAAGGATTCAAGGGAACCAGCCCTTAATCTCAATGGATCCTTTTGCTCCTGTATGGCTGTCCCTGAGCTTTGTCCTCTCTTCCCTTCAAGTTGCTATCTTCTTACTCACCCACTGTTGGGGTCCATAACCCTCCAGCCTCATCATGCTCATTCACTTCCACCTGGGGGCCCGGAGCCTGGTGTGGGAAGAGAGAGGAGACAGGGCAGGGGTCCAAGGACACAGGGTGGACTTTGCACTATATTTGGGGACATGGGAGGGATGCCATAGAAGGCAAAGGAATCCCAAGTACTCGGAGTAAATGCAGTTAGATTTGGAGATGATGATGTCAGAAAGAAATGGTACGTTTTGCAGGGAATATTCTGGATTGATTATAAATATAGCAAGGCAAGAAATTCTTTCAATGTCTGTGTTTTTGTAAAAAAACAATCAAAAAACAATATATATATAATTATAGCAATTTATATAAAATGCTAACCATTTGTGCTTAATTCCCATGCATCTGTGTGGTGGTTATGTTTATTGCTAGGCCTGTGTGAGCTCTCTTGTATTGTTTTCTTTGACAACGACAGCACATGGCTGGGTGCTCACATGTTGCCATGTGGAATGGTCATCAGTTCCCTGCCCTGAGCAAGACCAACAAAGACCATAAAACACCAGCTGAGCTGCAGCACAGTCACAGAGGCAGCTGTGTGTGTGTGTGTGTGTGTGTGTGTGTGTGTGTGTGTTCCTCCCTCTGTGTCTTCTACCTCTTCCTCTTAATGGCCTGCTTCAGTTTAAAGAAGAGCGGAGGCTGGGAAGTCTTAAATACTTGCCCACAGTAACTGTGTCTGGAGTAGTGATTTCGAGTTTTTTTTAATGGCAGCAGCAAACTAAACCATTCAGACAAAAGGTCCTGTGTGATTTTTTTTAGAATCTAGAGAGACTATCCCGAATTTATATCTCTTATTTCTCCCCCAAGCTCTCATGCTATTGACATGAATAACTAACAGACATAAATTAAACTTACTTTGTTTTTGGAAGGTATATGCCAACAACGACCTTATTTCTTTGTAAATCATCTTCCAGGGGAAAAAAGCAGTGACAAGAAGTATCTTCCTCTATTGATTTATGTGACAAGTTAAGAGCCAGGGAGAAACACAAAAATAAATAATAGCCAGCCCTGATTTCAAAGGCGTTACAACATAGTACAAGTGCTAGACAGCTGTGGTGGATACTGTAACTGTGATGTAAGGATGTGATGGCATTGCCCCACTGAACAATTTACTGCAAAACTGTAGAACAAAATTTCATATTTTTATTAAAGTTTTAGGTTTTAAGAAAAAAAGAGGAAGACAAAAATGCTTATATTACAAAATATTATCACAATCTGCTGAACAGAGTTAGCAATAATTAATAACTTTTTAAGTAGCAAACCCTACATTAGGAAACTAATTAGGGAAACAAGAATTTTTGTTGTTGTTGTTGCATGCATTTTTTTGTTCCTTTGCTTTTAGTTTTTAAAGATTTATTTTTATTGTTTTTGACGGAGAGAGAGAGATACAGAGACAGAGACAGAGAGAAGGGGGAGGGCCCAGAACAGTCTCCATAGTTGCACATCATTGGTTTTTTCACATAGTTTCATTGCACAGGTAGGCACAGGGCTGCACCTGGCAGGAACTGGGCCGGGGTCTTGCCCCCGTGAGAACCGAACTGGGGGCACTCCCCAGTTCAGCATATGGGTCCACACTGGCCGGGGCCGGGATTCGATCCTCAGTCCCCAGGGCTGCAAAGTGAGCGCCTAACCCACTGAGCCATTCCTGCTTTTAGTTTTTAAATAACAGATTTCTTCCCCAACCACTTGTTCCTTGATGCCATTTTCTGCTACAGTGAACTCACTTTTATATGATATTTAGATGGCAGTAAAAATTGATGCAGTATACATGAATTATTAAACATTGCTTTGGAAATAATTAGAAAAGTTACTGTGGAGTAGGGATAAAAAAAATAGGTAAAATGAGAAGCTGAGGTGTTGGGAATGCAGCCCTGTACCGGTTGTGAACAAAATGCAGGAAAGCAGAGCTGACAGCAGATTGCTCTGTATATTGGGAGGGCCAAAGAGATTCGAGCAGTTGCCAATCTGAGACTACACAACCTTGTGTCCTGGTACCAGTGAGGGGAAGGGTTTGGGAAACAGTGAAATGCTTACCTGTATCGAGTAGCTTAAATAAAGGTTTCTCTAAACTTTTTCCATCACAAACACTCAGGTCTGCCCCTCCTGGAACCATGCTGGGACCCAAGGGAGCCGAATTCATGGCACAGGGTGCTAAAGCCAGGGAAGCAAGAACATGTGAATGGAGGACTGGAAACGGAGAGCTACTCTTAGGGTCTCTTAGGTTATAAGGGAAAGGGGATTTCTATAAGAGCTTAGAGGAGCAGAGAAAGCCTCTGGCTACAGTATATGATGTGGAATGGTTCCTTACTCATTATACAAGATGTGATCAAAAAATTTTTTTATTTAGTATAGTCTTTTATTAAGTGTAAAAATATGCATATGAGACTCTGTAAAAGCTAAATATACTTGTATCGTACAGATTGTTACTTAATTGGATCTTTGTTTCCTTTATACAGAATTAGTCTTACCTTACACGGAAAAGCTGCTTCTGAGACTCTCCTACAGAGAGGACAAACACTGAAATTCCAGTTGCAACAGAGTAGTAGTGAAATGCCTACGCTATTTAAGTTGAAAGCAGAATGTTGATACTTGGCTCCTTTGCTCAGTATTAGGATAATATCTAGGATTCTATATTAGGAATATAAAAAGATACACACACACATACACAATACTCACGCACATGTGTGTGTCTCTGTATGTGTTGTTTTCTAAAGGTTAGATCTAGGAGAAGTTTTAAGTCAAGAGAGGCACAACCTGCAACTGTGGTCAAAACCCTATAGAACTACAATAATCTAATAGTGAGCCCTATAATCATGGAACCTGCTCAAGTCGTGATTTAGGAACTGGAGAGAAATACCCCCAACAAATACACATTAAAAGATGAGTGCAAGACAAAAATAAGGTTCTGGTTTTGAATACATTCTACGTTCAATGTACTAATCTCCATTGTTTTTAAATGAAGTGAGTTGGCCAAGCATGAAATAAAATTTCCTTATGATGATCCAAATTTGTCTACTTGAAACATACAGAAATTAACATTTTTACACGTAACACAATATTTCTAGAGCAAGGAATTCATTTCAAAATTACTATGTTCTTAATGCTTAAAACTGGAACAAAGCTTGGCTAATCCACGATTCTAATGTGCTTAGGTGGTGTGGTGGGTTCACCTTCATGTATCCTTCACAACCCTAGGCCTCTCCTTGGCTTGTACAGATCTCTTCCCTACTAGAGTGAAAAGTTCCTTGTGCTCTTGAGGCCAAGGACCACATCTTATTTATCTATAGAGATGATGCCCATATCACATGGTACGAAGTGCTGCATAGTCAACTTTAATAACATTTTGTTAAATGAATTTTCTTTAATATGTTTTTTTGAGTGCTTGCCCTCAAACATCTTATGTTATGGGTGGTTGCCCTCCCATTTCATGAATGAAAAAACCAAGGCTCAAAGAGGCTGAATAACAAATGCCAGTTCCTACAGTAAAATTGGTCCAAAATTCACACCAAGGCAGGGTAACTCCAGAGCCTGTGCACTTCTGAATGGCTTCCCTGTACACCTGTCTCACTGGTTTATTCAACTAAATATACGTTGAGTGCCTGCTGTGTGCCAAACTCTGTTCCAGATGTTGGCAACAGAGCAGCGACCAGAAAGCCCAGGCCCGGACTCTCATGACGATCACACTCTATGTGGAGAGTCTGGAAGCATGGAAGGGCCCAATCATATGGTAACTCTTGGTTTAACCATTTAAGGAAGTGCCCATGGATTTCCAAAGCTGCTGCACCATTTTGCAGTCCACCAACAAAATTTGTGGGATCCAATTTTTCTCCTTCCTCACCAACATTTGCTATTATTATCTGACCTTTTTTTTTTTATAGCCATGATGAGCCTCTTTTTAAATTTCTGATATGATTACTTCTAAGACACAACCATTGGATGTCACAGATCAAATAGATTAAGGAAAGAAAAGACATCCTGAAATTTGGAGCTCTGATTCTCTCAATACCAGCGACAGAACTCCTCTGTGTTTCCAAGGGGACAGTGGTTGCCCAGGCACACTGTGTCCTGCACACACACACACACACACACACACACACACACACCTGCTATTTTGAGGTAAGTTTCCCAGATGGTCTTGAAATGATCCATCAGGCTACTTTTCATTGCAAGATCCTTTCTCACACGTCTTCCTCCCTGCTGTGGTCATGAAAACCCAAGTAAAACACTAACTCTGATATACAGTCAACAGAAAGCCAGCTGAGACAAATGTGCTTATGTTCTTTCTTTGCTATAAACTTATATTTCATGAAGGCAAAAGTAGACCTTTCCCGGAACAAGGAACTCACCTCTTGCTTAAATGTCTTTCATCAGATTTGGGGTCATTTTTAGATTAAAGACATGTAAAATAATAAATTGTTTTATATTGGGGGTATACTTTACATCTAAAATGCAATTTTTACTTTATAAAGGACAAATTCCAACTTCTGCGACTCTTTATTTTATAACCTGGCCTGAAACAAATACTGTGTAATAAGTGTTTCATCCATCCATCAATTAAGTTGTATGTAGTACAAAATGTAACTGTAATTAATATCTAAAACCTTTGCATAGCAACCTTACCCCATATATATTTCTGCAGAAAGACTGCTATCAGCAAAACTGTGAATCTGTAATAGGAGCAGAAAATGACTATTCATTTTATACATTTTGACTTACCCATTTTTCTTTGTGATGATTAAAGAATGGCCTTTAACTCAATCAAACAACCAAGCATATTCTATTAATGGTTAAGAAAGGAGAGAAGTAGGATTAAAACCATGGCTTCATGCTATTTTAACTATAAAAGAACATCGCAATAAAATGGAACTGAAAAATTCCTTCCTGAGGAATTATTTAGAGATAGTAGTTATATAAAATTCTTGTTTGGTGGTTTTTCACTTAATGCTTTGAACTGACAACTATTTTTCCTCCTGTTGGAAACTCCCACTGACTTTAATTTAAATAAATAAGGTTTGTTTTGAGATTAGCGTCCAGAGGAAGGCACTACTAAGAAGCCCATAATGCACTCAGGATAGTAAAGTTTTTCCTCATTTTCTTTTTGCCCAGATACGTAGACTATCTCACATTCTTTTTCCAATGACATCTGTGACTTTTAACATAATACAATATTAAAGCTGTACTAAAACAACTTGTGTTTTATTGAAGATCCTACCTGGTTCCATGAATAAATACCTCGTAGCCTCATCTCTTCCAAGTGTCATAAAAGTATAAACTTTCATTTGCTGAGAAGGTTAAAGTAAGAAGGTACAGAATTTCTCAAGCAGAAAGAGACCTTTAAGATGAACTCCAGGCCACTAGTTCTCAAAATGTGGTCCTCAGGCCACTTGCAAACTTGTTAGAAATGTACATTATTAGGCCCTACCTGAATCCATTGAACCAGAAATGGGGTTGGACCCAGACAACTGCTCTTTAACAGGTCCTCTGGGTTGTTCTGATGCTTGGTAAAGTTTGAGAACCACAGATTAGGCCAACTCATTTATTTTTTAATTGAGGCATCTAAGCACCCAAATCATTAATGTCAAAATTGGGATTTCAGTTCAAATCTCTTGCACACATCAAGGGTAGAAAATACATCAAGGCAAATTTCAACTCCCTTTCCCCTTAACAGTCCTTGAGTAGTAATACCTGGCTCAGAGTTGTGGGTTCTACAAAGGCTGAACTCCGAAAAGAGAGCTTGGTGATAATTGTTGTCAAAATCCTGCCCCAATCCCCTTTATTCCTCCAACCTCAATGTACATGGCTTGTTGTACAGTAAGCAGAGTATTGAATTTGGATGCTAAAGGGTCCAGTCCTAGTTCTGTCTCTACCATTAACAGCTAAGTGCCCTCAGAGAAATCATCTTCCTTCTCTTCTGCTTACATCTCTACAAAAATAAGAGAGTAATGCTAGATTGTGTTAGAATTTAAGTTTCTCCATAGCTCAGAAATTTTATGAATCCCTGACTCTGACTTCTGAGTAGATTTTCTCCTTGCCACCATGGTAAGTGGAAAAATCCATTCCCTGGTGACCAGAAAATCTGACTTTTCAGTTCTTTCAGTTCACTTCTCCTCCAACATAAGACTATATTCTTCAAAATAAGCAATTGCTATCATTATTCAAGTGTCAAATTATATTATGGTTGTGGTCATTAAAACAGAATTTAAAGGATGTATCATCAAACTAATCAAGAGAAAAAAACTGACTGAAAACCCCAGATCCTTTAGCATTCCTAAGAATAGAAAATTAACATGCATAAAATGTCATGCTGAATTAAAATGTGCATAGTTTAAATTGTGGGTTTGACCACAGCCCAAAAACATCAAGAAAAAAATTTTAAATATTTAAAGCAAATAGTGTGACGCTGTAGGCTAAAGCACTGGCGATTGGCAAAATCAGCTGCTTTGTGTTTGCTCATAGTATTCGATACGTAGGTGCTATTACATGTCTACACAGAACAACTTACAACCTCACTTAAACTGAAGAGGAATAGTCCAGAAAGTGGAACCACCTGGACCACCAAAAAGAGTCATAGCACCAGTGAGCAGGGGCTATTATGGTCCAAGGACAGCAATGACTCTGATCGGTGATCATAGTGCAAACTAATAGTGTATGTGGGACATCAACACATGGAATGCTGGTGAATTTCTTAGATCTTAAATCAGAGCAATAGCATCATTCATGCCCATAAAGTGTCCTTTTATCTCTTCTTACGATTTGCCTAATAACTGCTACTTCACAGGAAAAGGTCATTTTTCAAGAAGGCCGAAGACAGCTGCACTGGTGAAGATCTTTTTCCTGCCCATCGGCAGTAGCTTGTGCTGCCTAACTTAAACACAAGTCTAAAACCATCAAGTCATTCTGGATTTCACACTTATGCGTAAGAAAGCTTTTGAAAGAATACGAACCTTAACAGTTAGGTACCAAAATAAAGAAGTTGCAAGCATCTAAATTAAATTTGAAAGCAGATGAGAAAAAGGAAGAGAAAAGTAACAGTACTTGAGGAAATTTCACAAGCCGTTTCATTAAAACAAGCTACAGCACTTTATATGATAGGGGGGAAAAATCATGAAATCAGTATCACAAAGAATGAAATTAACTTCTTTCATTAATAGCTCCATGACAGTACTTGTATATTTTATTTTCTTATATAAAGAAAACAAGAAGTACAAAAGACATTTAATTCATTTAATGACTTTATCCAAAGACAAGTGGACATTTAAAAAACAAAAGCGCAATATTTTAATGGTGATGCTTCATATATTTTTAGAAAGAAAATATCAAAAATGGTCATTTTTTTTAGACTAGAAGGGAATATTATATGCTTTCAAGCTATGTTTTTAAGTGAAAAAAAAAATGACTGGGTATTTAAATCCATCAAAATATAACCTAATTGGACCTTGTGCCATATAAATTATATACCGAAACATTGTACGTCAAGCCTATTTCTTGCTCTCTCTTGGTGGATATAACTCGATCCCCTGGCTCAAAGGAAACCCACAGATGGATTGTAGCTGGAAGAAAATTGCCATAGGCTCCACCCCCACCATCCCAATGCCACGCCTTCCCAGGTAAAGTCAAGTTAGAATCTTCAGACTGGAGCCTCCCCAGGTTAGCTGAGGGGATGGATCGGACAACGTCCCTAAAGAGAGCCTCCACCCAAGCACATGCTGGGGCAGCTCTCTTGGGGACCATTTCCTGTCAAGTCTTATAATTGCAATACGACTTCTGTTTTTCTTGGACTCAGTACAGAGACTTCAGTTTGGGATGAAACCCTCGGCTTAAGAACATACTTCAGGCGGAAAAAATATCACTGAACCAGAGTTGCCAAGGATCTTAGAAGTCATACTTCCTGACCCCTTTCAGCTCCCTCAGCAGCAGTTTTCTAAATGTTATGCTGACCCTCCTCCCAGGCCCTGGCTCTGGGGAATTCCCTGTCCTTGTCACCAGGACAGTACTATCCACAGGGAGGGAGGCCCTTCAGCTTCCTCAGTCCTTTTCAAAGATTTTCTCCCCATTCCATGATCTACAGGTTACATGCCTGCTCAGGCCCTTAGCACGTCCCAACCACAATTCTCTACGTAAATTATAGAAGCTGAACAGCAAGCACA
Organism: Craseonycteris thonglongyai; assembly: GCA_004027555.1. Classification (NCBI taxonomy): domain Eukaryota; kingdom Metazoa; phylum Chordata; class Mammalia; order Chiroptera; family Craseonycteridae; genus Craseonycteris; species Craseonycteris thonglongyai. The sequence continues at coordinate 16,838 of PVKE010018863.1, forward strand.
TGAGTATACTATGAGCGAGACAGCAAAAACCAAAAAAAAAAAAGGGCTGTGAGGTTCAGAAATTGACCAAACTCATGGAACATTTCTTCAATTACATGTTGCTCCTCTATGTTTCAAATGAAGCACCCCAGAGTTGAAAACATTTTGAACTTTGAACAGAGTTGAACTTTGCTAGGAGAGTAACACTGAAACGTTTTCACCAAAAACAACCACTGAAGAAGTCAATATAAGAGGTGCTAGATGTGATGTGATAACTAACTCAACAGGGAATCCTTTCACAAGGTATCTGTATATCAAATCATCACTCTGTACACTTTAAGTATGTCCCAATTTTGTTTGTTGATTATACCTTGATAAAGCTGGGAAGAAATCAAAAGGAAAATAAAAAGGAGCTTCCCTACCAAATTTTGTACATGCACACCTCTGATTACTCCCATATGGGCCACCATATGGGGAACTTCTTTATCAATTAATCCTGTGACTTCCCTTTTATTCTAAACTAGCTTTTTCTTTAACCTCCTGTGGTTATATTATGCATCAGCTTAACTGGGCTGCAGGATGCCCAGGTAACTGGGAGGACATTGTTACTGGGTGTGTCCATGAGGGTGAATTCTTGCTCTCTCTTCTTGAGCTGAAACATCCATATTCTCCTACTATCGTTCATTTGAGCTTCTGGTTCTGCAGCTTCTGCACTCAGACCAGGGCTTTGCCCAACACCAGCATTCGCCCTTCCTTCACATTTTTCGTCCATTTGGCCCCCCGTGGATTGGATGATGTCCGCACATTGGGGAGAGTCGATCTCTTTCCTCAGTCTGCTGATTCAAATGTTGATCTCTTCTAGAAACATCCTGCAGGGAGGGCTGCTCACCTCGTCCTTTGTGAGCCCCGCCCGCTTCTCTCGACCTCAGCACAAGTATCCCTCACAGGGGGCCTGGCCTCCAGCTCAATGGGCCCCCCTCCATGTCACCCCATTTGCATGTTGCTTACAGCATTTGCCAATATGGGAAACATTTATGTATGTTCTGAGTTTGTCTGTCACCTCCCACTAGGATGAGGCCCCACTGAGGGGAGAGATTTATTCACTGCTTCCTCCTCTCCCTGTAGACCAGTGTCTAACACAGAACAGTTATTCAATAAACATTCACTAGAAGAATGTGTGTAACCCATCACCTTGTTCCTCTCAGCTCACACGCATGCTCACCTTTCTCTCCTAAGACGTGTCTTCTTCGTAAACTCCACTGAGCTCCACTCCTTTCCTGCATTTCACTACAGATTTTTTTTTTTAACTACAGATTTTCTTGAAAGAAATTTCTCCCTCCCTTCTAGTCACAGCTCAGCTACGACAGCTTTACAAGTGCGTACCTGATCCCTTCGCTTTATTAAAACTACACTGTACCTTTCTGATGGCAAAACCCAGTAGCCTTTTTCAAATTTACATCCTACCCAAACTACTTTGCAGCTTTTGTCTTGTATCTCCAGAGCCTAATTCCATACCAGGTACATGTATAACTGCTTAGTATTTGTTGAATGAATTAATAATTTGACCTAGTGTAGCAACACACTCTTTCCTGAAACTCTCTCTTCCACAATATTACCTTGCTTTTTCCCAGTTGGCCACTTTGCGAACATTCTTCTTTCTCAGTCTTTTTCTTTTTTATTACTTTTTTTATTTTTATTTTCAATCATAGTTGGTTCAATATCTGCAAATCAATTAGCATGAACATATCACATAAAATAAAAGATAAAAGCCATATGATCATATCAACAGATGCAGAAGAAGCATTTGACAAAATCCAGCATCTATTTATGGTAAAAGCTCTCAGCAAAGTGGGAATAGAGAAAACATAACTCAACACAAAGGCTACTCATGACAAACCCACAGCCAATGTCATATACTCAACGGGGAAAAGCTGACAGTGTTTTCCTTAAGACTAGAAACAAGATAAGAATGACCACTTTCACCATTTTCTCAGTCTTTTTCATTGGCCCTTTTCTTCATCAATTTATTAATATATGTTTGTTTCTTGCTATTCATCAAGGGAGATTTTAGCCATCCCAATAGCTTCACTTATCATTCATGCTGAAGACTCTCTGGTCTGTATCTCCTGTCCTAATCTCTTGCTTAAGCTCCAAGTAAATATCCCCACCTTCCAGAATATCTCTTGATACTGACAATTTATAATGATATGAAGTTAAGCTGGACCAATATGTAGTTCATAATCGCATTCCCAGATAGTCCACCTCCATGTCAGGTGTTAGCAGCAGGCTCCTTCAAGCAGTTACCCAAATTTCAAACCTCAGAACGTTGTCTGTTCTCCAGCGACTTTGTAAAACATCAGAAGCAAAAGAGATGAAAAGGAAGAAAGCGGAACTAGGAATTTTGTATTCTACTTTATTCCCTTGCTTTTCTTTGAGCTTTACAAATACAGCAAGTGTACAAAATGTGTCATACACTCCAACTAAGATGTGCAGAATCATATAATTTCTTTAGCTTGGTCTTTTCCCTAAGTCTAGTTAACAGAAAAACAAATGAAGTTAATGTTCAAGTCTGTTAAAAGCACAGGCCAGTCTGATCATTTAAACAGGCCATTTAGGAAATACCACGTCTCTGTTGGGGAAAAAAACACTCAGTCTCCCAAGCAGCCTTCGGCTCTTCTGCTTCTTTCCTGAAATGTTATCCAGGTTGTTGATGTAAGAAACATGCAAACCTGCAGAGAATGTGTGTAAGAGTTTATCTGAGCCACACTGATGAGAGTTGCCGGGGAGCAAGATCTCAAATGCTCTGGAGTATAACAGTTTTGAGGTTTCTTTTATGGATTTTTAAATAAAGGGGGGACAGGGGAAGACTACATGGAAGCGGGACAAAGCAAGGTGATACCTGGATTACAGAATATTAACAAGATTGTGTGCTTTCTTAATGGTTGTTACAGCTTATTTCAAAGGTACATTAACCCAGGTGCACAGAAAAAAAAATGGACAGGGCTTGATTGAAGCAACGATAAACCTCTTATTCCCTGCCCCGTTAGGAATGTATGATCAGATCACCCTGTGAAGTTACTTTCCATAGAAGTCCCTTATGCATCAACAAGGTGTATGGGAACACAGGTACGGAATAGATGTGTCCCTGAGATTTGGAGGAGACACTGGGTTCTTGGATCTACACAGCATGATCCAGAGTTCCTCGTCATTGTAGGTGTTGGTGGAACCTGGTCCTTTTGGCGTGGTCAGGACCAGAAGGGCTCCGTGGCTGCCTCCAGCTCACGTTGTGCCCTGAGCTGAGTGTTCTGGGCTCCATCTCGCCCTGCCCCGTTACCCCACCCCGTTACCCCACCATGCCTCAGAAGGCCCCAATGCTGACGGAGCTTCGTTTCCCCACAGGAACTGAGACTGAACCTCAGAATGTAGCCACACTGCAGCGTGCTCCTGAGGCCCGAGGGTGGTTGTCACCATCACTCCCCTCCTCACCCTTGGGTGTCTGTAACCCACTGTTTTAATGGGTCCCTTACCCTCTCAAGGCTTGGGACTAACTTTTGGCTCTTCCTCACTCCTCTTTCTTTTTTTTCACTCAAGCATTTTCTGTCTCCCTTCTCCTCCCCACCAGCCCCAGAGTCAGGAAATGGGTGGGCTTTCCTTTTACTGCCCCCATGTCCTGCCCTCCTCCTTGCTGATCCACCTCTAATGGAGGACAGGCCTCTTTCCGTCCTCCAGATTGTGGGCGAATCCCGGAAGCCCACTTCTCTACACTAAGTTGTTGGTATGCTAAAAAGGGAATTAGAAGAATTTGGAAAATATTTTCTCAAGATAGAGAATTTGGAAAATATTTTCTCAAGCTAGTTGTTTGAGATTTTGATGGTTGTTTGAATTCCAGTTAACAGAGAGCCTACTGACATTTATTCATCATCTACCGATCCCCATGGGTGCTAGTTCACTGAAAGTCTACAGTATATATTTTTTCTTTCGCAGATCACTTTGGCTGCAGTGTAGAGAGTGGATTAGACACTAGCGCTTCTCATGTTTTGTATCCATGGCACACATGGAAAATGGTAACACTATCAGGCACAATGGGGAACAGAAAGAAGTGGCCCCAGGCCCTGCCCAGCTGCCATGAGGGCTGAGGGATGAACATACCTGAAGTCCTTTTGTGGTCACCCATTAATGAAGTAGGGTGTGCAAGTCTGAAGAGCAGGAAGGTCATTAAATGGCAATTGCAATATCGTGCAAGAGAGATAATTATCTAAACAGTAGTAACTTGCAGCAGAGAATATGGGGAGAAATTAATGCATTTGAAAGATACCAATGAAATAGAAGGACATTGTGTTTGATTGGAAAGCTGCTTAAATAGTGATCCCAATTGATGGAGATTGAAAAGAGTTTCCAAAGCAGTGGGGAACAGGTTGATGTTTTTGCAAAGTCTGAAGCACAGAAGACAGTATTACGGGGCAAATGTATTGCTGACAATATTACATAGAATTTTTTCTAAGTTATACAAGATCCCAGAGATCTTGTGATGCAACTCACCCATTGTACAAATAACTATCTTACTGTTTACTGAGAACTTCTTATTTTTTAGTAGATGGCCCAGCTGCATTAATTCACAGGTAACTCTATGAGGTAGCTGTTCCTATTTAAGAGTGTGGGCCTGGAATCCCTAAGAGATAACTAACTTGCCCGGACAATTCAGAAATTCAGGCACTGAGCCAAGATTCATATCTCCACCTCTCTGTTGTGCAAACCAGTTATGTTCCCACTATCCTATACTTCTTTAAAGAGAATGCTATTTATTTTTAAAAGTTGCAAATCTGTGTATGTTTTACAACTTCTAAAATGCTTCTATTTTATGCCCAAAATTATAGAGCCAGTTAATAGTGAGCTCTGATTAACCCCAGGGTCCAGCCTTCCCTTTCAGTTTTTTGCCACACCCCGTGACTTTTCCTTCCTGAGCAAAGTACACATTGGAAAAAATGAGACTACATTTTGTGAGCCATGGAAGCTCCACGTTTTAACTTTACAGCCACCTGTATACCTCTCGATCTTCCACTATATTACCAGACTGTTATCTCTGCAGAGACTTCGGGATTCTCAGCTTCAACACCCCTCTTGGTCACAGAATGCCCACATTTAGTGGTATCTCAAGTTTCAGGAGGGAAAGAATGAGGAAAGGTCCACAATTTCAGGTCTTTCCTGAACCAGTTCATATACAGACTACTACTTCTTTGAGTCTAGTTCTGTAGACATAGGTTTAAAACTTTGAAAATAATTTGCATTGAATTCATTGTAAACCTGATATCTCTTCCTTCTCCTGGTGAAAGATACAAGGTAACTTCCCATTACTAAGGGTGCTACATACATTACACAGGTGGTCAATTGCCCAATGTCACGATGATGTCATTTCTGTGTGCAACTTAACCATGCCCTAGCCCAAGGGGAATGAATCCTTTCACTCATTAGGAAAAGACAGAGCTTTGTACCTGGGTTAAGATATGTGTGGGGATAGGCTTTCATTTTTGAACCATGATGTTTCGAATACATTAGGATTATGCTAACTTAAGCTTCTTAGTGATGTATGTTTGGGGTATAAACAAACGCCAACCTTACCACCAGCACCATCAAATTCCTTAGATGCCTCAGCACAATTAAGAGACCTAAGTGGCTGCAAGGTAATTGTGTGGATTAATGTGTAATCCTGAAAAGCCGGACACCCTTGGCAAGCGTGCTCCAGCTTTGTTACTGTGGGGGAGAGCAGTCAGGTGGGTGAGGGGGGAAATTCCAAAGCTAGGCTTTTGCGTATGCGAACAGGCTGAGGTGACAGTGTTTGGGTAGCTGAGGGTATCTAACACTCCTGAATTCTTCAGTTGCAGCTGGAATGCCCTGTGAAACTCATTCCACCCACCCCCAGGCCTGGCACCATGCCCAAAGTGTTTTTCTGATGGGAAGGAGGAGATGGGTAGCCTTATGAAATTTCTTCTAGGGTTGAAACTGGCCACTTTTCCTACAGTGACCACTATTTATTTCCTAATAAAAAGAAAGGTTTTTGTTTGTTTTTCATTTGTCTTTCATATGGGCAAGAAAATGGTCTATCAATATTCTGACCACGTAAATGGCCAGCAAATTAGAGTAAAAGAATTATAACTATTGCTCTGGTTGAAATATTTTCTGTTTTATTACTATCAGTATGTAAGGATTCTATAAAGTAAATTATTAAAAAACACAGGTAAAGGCAGGGTTAATGTGAGAGTGAAAACAATTATCAATATGCAAAACAAATCATCAGCGTTCTAAAATAACCATCTGAAAATGTACATCATATTCATTATGTCTGTGGTGCCCAACACCTGCAATGTGATAAACGTTCAGGAATATTTACCTTTGTGAATGATTAAATGAAGTTCCTACTTGTGGGCAGCAGTTTGCAAATGAGGAGTACGGCATGCGATGTGTGTCCACATGTGGATCTGGCATTGGCTAGACCAGTGATGAACACTTCCGGCCTGTAGATCAAGACCAACTATGTCACCGTGTTGAAAGTGGTGGAAACACAACTCTCAAAACCTTGCTGGGAAAAGAAAAATTTAATGGTTTCCATCATCCTAGGAGGAGGAAGCCTGAAGGGTGAGTCTGGTCTCATCAATGGTGAAAAGACGAGATTCCAACAAAACAGGCTTTCTCCAATTGTTGAGAGAAATAGAAACCACCACCAGAAACACTGAGCTCACATCCTCCCAAATTCGCCAGGAAAGCCATCTTCTTGTCTTTGTTGCAATTTTGTCCTGAGCAGGGACCCTCTTCTGCCTCAGGTCACGTGTCTCCCTGTATTTACTGTGCTGAACACTTAACAGGCCTCTTGGTTTCTCAATATTCCACATGTTCCTTGGCCCTCCCTCTTTTCTCTGTTCTCTCATTCTGGTATGTCCATTGATTGATTCTCTAATTTGCTTTTCATTTTGTTTCTCCCATTTCTTATCCCATTGTGCCTTTTGTTTTCTACTTTGGAGAAGAATTTCCTCAACGGCATTTTCATACCTTCTATTTAATTTCGTAGTTATGCCATCTTCGTTTTAATAACTAGGATGTTCTTTCTTGTCCTCTGAATGTTACCTTTTTAAAACTCTCTCATTCTTATAAGAAATTTGCCTCACATCTCCTCTGAGGACATTAAGTAACAGTGTGTGGTTTGTTCATTTGTTTGCTTGTTTGTTTGTGATGTTTTCTTATTGGGGATTTCTTCATCTTAGAGGTCACCCTCTGATGCCTGCCCATCCCGGGCTATCTGTTCATGTTCAGGCATAAACCACTAAAACGTTGCTTGTGAGTTCTGAGTGCTGGAGGACATCACCACAGGGTAACTGTGATGGTTAATTTATGTGTCCACCGGGTCAAACACTAATCTGGGTGTTTCTTGAGGATGCTTTTAGATGAGGTTAACATTCAAGGAGACAGACTAAAGCTAATTGCCCTCTCAAAAGTGGGTGGGCCTTATCCAATCAGCTGAAGACAAGAATGAAACAAAAAGGCTGACTCTTCCAAGTAAGTAGCAAGGAATTTCTCTTGCCTGATTGGTTTCAGCTCTCGACTCACACTGAGACATTACTCCTTTAAAAGTGTTTCAAGCAACTCCCAATAATCAGAGTGTACCCTGTAGCCCCATTCAACACCTCTGCTTTCAGGCTGAAGGTGCCCCAAATCTCTAAGCCTTTCTGGGGTTCTGCAGGGCAAATTAGCGTGTTACTGATCAGCTGTCTCATGACACTTGCCACCCCCAGGAGGCACTTAGCTTTCAACGTTCTCTAGTCTATATCACTTACAACTTGTCCTGTCACAGTTCAGTTTTCAAAGTTTTATTAGAACTACTTGCTGTTACCACTTTTCTTTTATTTTTTTTGTCCTTGAGTTTGATGCTTAAAAAAAAATCATACTGTCATTTTAGTGGGGCTTTAGGAAGAAGGAAAAATAAACAAATATATTAATCTACTGGGTTTCAGCAGAAGTTTCAGGGCTATGATCGTATACAAAAGACTGCCCATGGACTACTAATGGGTGTGAGGTTTCTTCAAGAGTGATGAAATACTCTAAAATTCATTGCAGTATGGTTGCACAAGTCTATGAACATACTAAAAACCACTGAATTTCATACTTTAAGAGGGTAAATTGTATGGTATGTAAATTACATATTAATAAAGATGTTATTTTTTTTTAAGATTAATTTTAATGTTTTGACAGAGAAAGAGAGAAATACAGAGACAGAGAAAAGGGGGAGGACCCAGAACAGTCTCCATAGTTGCACATCATTGGTTTTTCCACATAGTTTCATTCCACAGGTAGGAGCGGGGCTGCACAGGACAGGAACTGGGCCAGGGTCTCACCCTGGTAAGAACCGAACTGGGGGTACTTCCCTGTTCAGCACATGGGTCTACATGGGCCAGGGCCGAGATTCAATCCTCGGCCCCCAGGGTTGCAAAGTGAACACTTAACCCACTGAGCCATCCCAGCTTCCCCAAAGATGCACAAACCATCTGTGCAGCTAAAGTCCTTGATAGCACCAACATGCAAAGCTCTATATGTCAAGTTCAGACACGGGTCATAGGTGAGCAGGTAAATTAACAAATCTGCGAGAAATCAAAAATCTCTTTTAAAATTCATCATAGCTCCCATGAAATTAACAATCAAGCATTTCTATAGATTTGTGTGATTGTAGTACAAGACAAATATTTAGGTTTGAAAGTGTGAACTCAACAACAAATCAAGTCAGGTGAAGAATTTTGTATAATCCATTAATTAAAAAATATAAAATTTAAGGTGTTTGAGTAGGCCCACTTTAGCTGCTTATGTCTTAAACAGCTGTCAAAATAACATTTTGTGGTGAACACTTTTACGAATAAACTTTATTCAATGACATTTTCAGGTCTTTCTGTGCATGCCAGCTGTTAGGTTTGGGGAGAAAGTATCCTGTAATTTGAGGACACGTCAAAACCAACAGGCATGCTCAGCTCATATTTCTACATCAAATTAAATTGCTGCCAGGAAGTAGAAGAGTGTCCAGGAAAATTTCAATCAGGTACCAGAAATCTACAGGGATAGCTCTATGTTTCAGTAACCGCTTTGTGGATACAATGAGGGGAAATGACCCACTAGAAGAATAACATCTGGAGTTGTCCAAACGCATTACTCCAGATCTGGTCAGTTTAAATGCCTTGAGAGTGATGATACCATTATTTTAGAACATGTTTCTGTTGAAGTGCTAGATGAGGTCCGACCCAGGATTACCCAGCGTGGCATGGAACGTGTGCTCGCCTACCATTGTGGAAAGCGATGTCTGTGTTCTAGTTTGTATTTTTATGACTGGCTGAGACTATGTTCTTACTTTGTGAGCCTCAACCTCATCCCCCAAGAAGTGTAACAAAACCCCCAAACCCAGCACTAAACAGACCAGCTGGCCCTGTGTCTAGTGGAAAGAGAACTGAGGTAGAATCACATCATAACCTGGCTTCCAGCTAATAGCACATTTGTTCCATATGTGAACGAATGTGGTCACAAGCCCTCTGACCCTGAGTGTCCTCATTTGTTACATAGAGATAATCGTGCCTGCCTGACTCACACAGTGAGGGTGAGGAGCATTAAGATAGTATATGTGAATACAGAGTATGAGAAGTGTGAATAGCCATTTTAAGTGGGTAAGAATACATAAGAGAGGGGGGGAAAAGAGAAGAAATAAGACTTGGGACCTCTCTAATGAAGGAATTTTTCACCTCTAATATTTTTGAAAGATTTTATTTCATTGTTTTGAGAGAAGGTGAGAGAAATAGAGAAGTGGGGAGGGCTCAGAGCAGTCTTCATAGTTGTCCATCATTAGTTGTGACATGGTTTCATTCCACACAAGTGGATGTGGGACCACATGGGGAAGGAACTGAACCACAGGCCTCCCACATGGGAGGCAAGAGCCTTCGCTGCTGAGCCATCCCAGCGGTTACCAGGTGCGCCACAATTCAGCCTATGGGGTTGCACAGGTCAGGGCCGGGAACCCAGACCTTGCTATTGCGAAGCATATGCTCAAACCACAGAGCTATCCCAGTATCCCTCACCCCTAATTCTAACAATTTTAAGATAAAAGGGATACTCAATGGTACCTACTAGGAAAACTCTCCTGATCCTTGGTTCTGTCTTAACTATCAACCAACATTGATGCTTCCATACTGTTATACACACACACACACACACACACACATTCCCCAAATGCAGGTTGCTTCCTACTTCTTCCCAAACAGCACTTGCTAATATTAAGAGATAATTGATGTGTGACCTCAACAAGTAAGTCAGCATACAATAAATACTGTAGTAAGTCATTTTATTTACCCAGTTCTAAAGTACCCACACCATTCCTGCAGGGACCTGTTGAGAAACTGGGGTGATTACTGTTGTCTGAGAGTGTAGGGACCTCAGCTATCTGAGAAGGGGTTGCCTGAGTCCACAACTGAAATGGGGGGCAGGAGGTAAAGTGAGGGGTTACTCGGGCCTGAGAGACATGGACCCCCAGTTTCAGGTTAGGCACTAAAGAAATGATCTTAAATTCTACTGAGACACAAGAAGAATTTGCTTTTATCAAGTACCATCATAGTTAAGCAAGAAGTATCTTTAATTCTCAACTGTCTTTTGATAACTAAAACTTAATGCCTTCAACAACCATGGTGAAATTATTCAATGGATCAAGCTGAACTCTTAATAGCATCCTTTAGGAAACAGGAGAAATAATGGCACCATTATATCTCTATCTGCCGCTGGAGGCAGGAATGAGTTAGAGGAGGAGCTGGACCTTGGATATAGCTGATCAGAGAGAGCACCAATGGCCCCTTCATTTAAAGGACCCATGCCCTCCTGGGAGAACTCAGAAGCCAAAGCACAGTTCAACTTGAGGGTGGGTAAGGAGATCAGAAGAAAGTGACCAAATCAATATAGTAAAATATTCATAACAAATGCAGTTGTCTGAATACTAACTCTAACTCTCCCCCTGTCACTTATACCTCAGTCTCCCATGCCTTCTCCCGGCTTCATTCCTCCACTATTACTACCGCTGATTTAAACAAGACTTCACTGGGATAAAAATGTCAGCAATGGGGACAAGAGACTTCCCACACAGTGTTGGGTTTGGCCCTCTTAGGAAGACTTGGTATAGTTAAGAAAAAAACTTCATGGATTCGAATCCTATCTTCCTCATTTCCCCTTATTAACCAGATGGTCTTGTGCAAGTCACTGGACTTCTCTTTCATCATCTGTAAACAGTATAGTCTGCAAATAATAGGATCCATCCTAGAGGAGTGTATGTGTATGTGCACGTGTGTGCATACGTACATGTGTATGAACCTTAAATGAGATAATAACTAACACATAAGGCAAATACTCAGTACTAATTAAGAATAATTATTCTTGGATTTACTAATGGCCTTTGTGTTTAGAGGATACTTTTTCAGGAAAAATATCAAACAGCATTTGTAGAAAGTTATGGTTTTCAAAGCTTGTAGAGAGCTCTGTATCTCAAACAATTAGCTTCCTATTTATTGTCAAGTTCAGTAAAAGTACACAAAGTCCTAGAGACCTGATAAGAATTAAGAATCTTCACAGGCTTCTTCCTAAGGCTCCTTTTAATCACTGACTTTGTATTTGAGTGGTCTTTCCACTGGCTGCTTTTCCTATTGTACATAGTCCCACGTTCTCAATTTGGGATTTGTGGTGGAAATTTCTAAACTAGAACATTTGCTGCAACAGTTGTCCTTTTTTCATGTTCTGGTTTTGATAATTTGATAATAACTGTTCTAGAGAAACCTTTCCTAAACTCAATATTGTTTCCCAAATCTGCTTATTTACATTTCTCGTGGATCTTTCTGTGGCACACTGTGTCCAGTAGGAAACATCTGTCTCTGGGGTTTTCATCACTGAGAGGCAGTTCGTCACTACAGGGCAAGGCATGCCTGTGTGCACACAGATAACTCGCCAACAGGGATTGGCCCACGCACATATGTCCACGGTGACACCCACAGCCGTATCCTCTGATGAACGCTTGTGCTCTGGAGCAGAGGTCATACAGAGGTGTGGCACAAGTGAAAAGGCCCCCAGAGGTTCCCTGGAAAGTGTCTGTCACACACTCATTGGTTTGGTGTTTACCTGGAGAGGAGAGAGGAGGGGGGAGGGAGAGTTGTGTGGGGAGGGGGGAGTGGGCACCAGATATATGGGGTTGGAGGGGGACCTGATTCTGGGAGC
>PVKE010018864.1:0-29081 GCA_004027555.1 Craseonycteris thonglongyai
CAGTCTCCATCGTTGCACATCATTGGTTTTTCCACATAGTTTCATTCCACAGGTGGAAGCAAGCTTGCACAGGGCAGGAACTGGGCCGGCATCTCACCCCAGGGAGAACCAAACTGAGGGCACTCTGCAGTTCAGCGTGTGGGTCCACACGGGCTGGAGCTGGGATTTGATCCTCAGGCCCTGGGACTGCAAAGCAAGTGCTTAACCCCCTGAGCCATCCTGGCTTCTCCAATTTATTTTTAATTATGAAAATATGTTTAATCTGACAAGACTCAACTTCAATTTGCATCAAAAAGCTAACTGATTATGAAAGATACCTTACAGTAAACTGAGATTTGCTGATGTTATTCTTGTGTAAGTTTAAGTTTTTTAAATGTCAAATTTAAAAGCATACATATCTAGAAATACTGGTACTCAGAAATGGAGTCACGATGACCTGATGTTTTTGTTTCTAAGACATAGTTTTACTCCACTCCTAAAAAAAAATTAGAATACTTTTATTATAAAAGAAAATAGAACCTATTATTGAATTATGCTTGTACATATTTACCAATCATAGCAAGAGTAACTTAAGTTCATGTAAACTAGATTTGTGAACAGATTTTTTTGTTTTTCATTTTTAATGTTTTAGACTGTGCTTTGTTTACAATTCATCTTTGATGGTGGTTTACTCTGAGAAAGCACTTAAATTTGTTCCTTTTTATTTATTTTTTAATTTTAATTTTTTTATTGTCTTTTATTGTTAAATTTATTAGATTGATAATAAAATTTATTAGATTGGTTAATAAAAATTTCATAAGTTTCAGGTACACAACTCTACAGTACTTTTTCTATTTGTTAAAACTTGTGTTCACCACCCAGATTCAGCTTTCTTTCCATCATATATTAACCCCTGCTTTCTCCTCGCCCACCCCTATCCCCCATTACCCTCAGGTAACCACTAAACTATTGACTATGTCCATGAGATTTTATTTCTTTGTTGCTTTCAGTTTTATATTCCACGTATGAGTGAAGTCACATGGCTCTTAAGTTTTTCTGTCTGGCTTACTTGCTTAGCATGATGATCTCAAGTTCCGTCCATATTGTTGCAAATGGCAGCGTTTCATCTTTTCTCAAGGCTGAGTAATATTCCATTATATATATGTACCACAACTTTATTATTTTTATGGAGAACCTATGAATATACATTTATTTATATACTTATTTCTTTATGTACCACTTCCAAACATTTTTCAACAGAGTGAATGCAGAAACTATATTACCGGTACTTTGTTATAGTCACTGTTCTTCCATCTTTCACTGTGTGCGCATCACCTGGCACGTGGTAGGCAGGTAATACATACATCTGTTTGAAAGAACGAATCACCAGTAGAAAATACAGAGATCTTTGGCTTGAAAACCATTCAAAATGGAATTGTGGATTTGTAATAATTGCTATATATAGAGTAATGTAAATCTTTGGAGTAAATGTGATGATGAGAGAAGAACAAATGGAAGGAGATGTAGACTAGGATTAAAGCCTGGAAGATATCAAAACTTACTAAAAAAAAAAAACCAAAATAACAAATATGTTTAAATTTGTAAATGGGATATGGTTGTCATATAAATCAATCAATATAGTTTCTACTCTGTACTACCCCAACTAATTCTACAGGTAGACACTGAAAACCTTTTGATGAATAACTCTGAATAAATATTTTAACAATGTACATACATATAGGTTAAATAAGTAAATAGAAAAAACTGATTTTCAGCAGAACTGCTCTCAGATAAGTCATGCTACTTGTGGAAATAAATCTTTCACTAGAGTACTTGAGGTAGGAGATAATACTCCCACCCTCCCACTGTGAAATTGAAGAAACTGAAGTATGTACAAAATAAGGAATTTTTTAAGGGGAATAATTTGTCTTTATATATGAGAAGACTGAAATATTTTAAAGTGAGGTTGGAAAAAGAAAGCTGAAACTTTTGGGACTGTGGACTTATCTTCCTATTCTACCTCTCTCAAATTTCAATAAAATTCCAAACAAAAGAAAGAAACAATAAAACTTCAAGGTAAGTGTTTGTGTGTGTGAATATGTGCTCTAAATCCATCTTCATGCCTGGGTGCATATGAAAAAAAAAAAAAAAAGAAAAGAAAATGTAAAGAGGATATTTACTGTCCTAGGCTATAGAATTGGGTAATGGTTGAATTTGCTAAAATGTCCTAGTAATATCTGGATAATTTATATATACAGCTTTTTAAACTGTCATAGAGGCATACTCTAACAATTATACTACAGCTTTTCTTTACATTTTTGGCACAAAATTAATTCCATGTTAATATAAGTAAAATTTAAATTCTTTTTAAAATAGGTGAATCAAATCCTATTGTATTTACTTGTGCCATAATTTATTTCTTATCACCTATTTATACACTTTGAAATTGTGTTCATATTTTATTGCACAGTGAAACAACAAACAACTTGAACAATATTGCTGTGTTTCTCATAAATATTTCATTCCTGTGTTCCTTGAAGTAAAACCTTATCTAGTATATAGTGATTTTGTTAAAAATGTACTTCTCAAAGCCATGTTAATTTTCACTTTCATCTGCAGTATGTGGTAGTTCCTCCTTTATCACATCTTCTATTCACCAGTTTTATTTTCAAGTTTGTTAAAATAAAATAAATGAAAACTTCGTCCAGCTGATAAATGAAATATAGCTTGTCATTGTTTTTAAAAACCAATACTTTAACTATGAATAAAGTTGATAATGTTTTATATATTTATTTATTATTTTTACTTGATTACTCTGATGGATTCCTTTTGTTTGCTTCCTAGATCAACCTAATCTCTCTCTCTCTTTTTTTTTCTCTATTTTTTTTTTCCATTTTTCTGGGAATGAATTACATTAATTAGACCTGGTTTCTATCTGGTTTCAGCGCAAGCTAAGCCTCAACATAGCATCATCTCCTGATCACGTAAGTAGGTAGTTGGGACCAATCTGCTAGTTGATGGACAGTTAATTATAATGGACCCCACTTGTTATGAAAAATACAGTACTTTCTTCTCATAGATTAAAATATATTCAGTATATGGATTTGTCTTTCTACTCAGAAAATGTCTGCTTATTATAGATCTCACCATGTTGTCCCACACATTACATCTAACCAGAGGACACATATTTTAGCAAAGGACATGCATCAGTGGCTCAGACCCCTGGTGCACTCTCTCTCCGTCTTATGAGGCACCCCATCATCCACAAGCAGCTATCCTGGAGCTGGATTCCTCAGGGACTTTATATTTTATAGCTTCTTGCTGTATTCAGCTAACAAGGAGTCTGAAAGACTAACAGAAAGAGAAAGAAAAAAGAATAAAATCAAGTATTTATCTTCTGGTAATCCCTTTCTCACTCATGAGCTACCTCAAGCCAACTGTGCCCTGGACTATAGGTCACAGACCCCCTCAGGGCAATCAAGCTTTCACACTCTCTGTTACTTTACAGGTTTTTGTAACCATTTCTCCTTTTGCACCTTAGGGCCTAGGGTTGATACAAGCTGAAATTTCACTAAGCCTAAATTTCTGCACCAAAACCACATGGTTTTCCTACATCTATACCTATACTTACACCTTGAAAAGAAACCTTTTCTGTGTTGTTCTATTTTGAATGTTTTCATTGATCTTGACTAAGGCACTTACTCAGGTATTTCCTTGACTTTTTAAAACTTCAGTTTATTTATTTTTTTTAAACAACTCTTTCTGTGTTTATTTATTTATCACAAAAGTATTTATTCAGCACTTATCAGGGTCAGGCTTTACTCTGGGCATTATAGCCTTTGTAGCATTGAACAAATCTAGCCTACTTGAGATTACGCTTAGGAGGGAGGGAGGGCAGAGAGTAAACAACTGAACATGTAAATATATCATGTGAATGAGGAGGATAAAGAATGGTCAATTATGGTAGAGCTGCTGTTTTATAAAGAGTAGTTATCTATCTCCTTACCAGTTAGACAATATTTGAGCAGAGACCTGAAGGAAGTGAGAATGAGTTAGCCAGGTAGGTGGCTGGAAAAAGGTCCTTACAGGAAGAGCATCAGAAGAGTTAGGTGGCTTTAATCCAGTAAATGTGCTTGGTGTGTCAGAGGGGCAGCCAAGAAGCCAATACACTTTAGTATACCAACAAAGAGAAATAATGGCTGAAAAATAGGCCAGCAAAATGGCCATGAGATGGATGATGCAGCACTTGTTTTTAACTTTGTCCACACAGCTTTAAACAATAACAATAACCAGGCTTTATTTCATACAAATTAAATAATAATATATGAAAGAAGAACCCTAAAATTCATATAGTTTGGGAGCCTGCCAAAAAATTTTACTATTCAGTGACAGCTAGAAACCACAAATACAAAGAAAGTATTGTATACCTTCAAAAGATTTCAGCTTTTAATCTGAGAGGGACGGAAAATAACTGAAGGGTGTTGAGGAAAGAAGAGATAGCATCTGATTTCTATTTCCAAAGAATCTCTTTGTGTTGTGTTTAGAATAGATCATGGTGGAAAGTGAATAGGGGGAGACAAAGTGGGGAACACTAATTAAGAGGTATTGCCATATACAATCCTGAGATGATGGTAAAAAAGAACGTGAAAGTGATAAAATTAATGAGTTTCTGAGTGTATTTTGCAGTCAGAGGTTACCTAATTTGCTGCTGGGTTGTATGTGAAACATCAGATAAAGAGGGGAGATGAGAGTATCCGCAAGGTTTTCAACCAAAGCAAATAGAAGAACAAAATTCCTGAAATGAGGCACTTTATAGAAGTTGCAAGTTTGGAGATAGAGTAGGGTTTTATCTTTAATCTTCTTAAATTATATAATCCAACTCCTTATTGAAATATCCATTTAAATTTGAAATACCAATTGGAACTTAAGTGAAGGTTTTCAATAGGAAGTTTTGTGTACTAATGTGAAAATTTTTTTAATATGCAAAAGTTAGAATTATTGACCACAAATGTAACTTGTGAAATATCTAGCATATAACTAGTACACTATCTTTTGAGCCATGATGAGATGATTTAGAAAGTAAAGATTGACAGAAGAGTAGAGAAGTCTGAGGACTGAACTCTGAGACACACCAACAATGAGAAATTTTAGAGCTGAAGACAAATCAAAAAAGAAAATGAAGAAGGTCATGTGGGATGAGAGAAACCTACAGAGTGTTATCCTTGAAACAAAGGGAGAAAAGTCTGAAGAAACAAATGTGAATAACTATGTCAAATGCTATCTATAAATTATGAATAGTTAGGACTTAAAAGCCACCATTAGATTTCACAACATAAATGTCATTGGCCTTAATGAGAGCTGACAGGTTGGTGGAGCACTATAGGCTAAACCCTGATTAAAGGGAGTTCAAGAAAAATGATAGGAACAACAAAAACAAAAACAAAAACAACAACAAAAAAAAGAGAGTGAAACTGTAAAATAAGCAACTGAGCATTTACTCTAAAGAAAGGAAGAGGGGATATTGGGATAGTCAACAGGTTGAGCACTTGCTTTGCAACTGTGAGGTCTGGAGATTGATTCTCCGCCCTAGCCCATGCAAATCCATATGCTGAAATGTGTCACAATTTGTAAATGCTGGGATGGTGGGGAAGTTTCTCACCTCCCATTTGGGAGGCTTCCAGTTCAGTTCTGATATAAAACTATATCATAACTAATGATGCACGACTATGGAGACTTCTCTGGACACACATTCCCTTCTCTCTCTCTCTCTCTCTCTCTCTCTCTCTCTCTCTCTCTCTCTCTCTCTCTCTCTCTTCCTCTCTCTCTCTCTGTCCCTCTCCCTTTCTCACCTCTCAAACAATAAAAATATAAAAGAAAGGAAGAGAAATGCCATGGCAATAGCACTGGGATTGTGAAATCATGGAAGGGATATTTTTGTTGACATGGCAGGTATTACAGCATTTTTCATGGTTGATGGAAAATATATATTTAAAAAATTAGTTCTTGGGGTTGCTGGGGTTAGCTTAGCAGTTGAGCACATTTCTGCAATCAGAAAATTCAGGCTTTAATTCCCAGCCCCAGTTCATGCAAACCCATATGCTGAACTGTGATGCAACTGGTAATCACTGGGATGTCATGGCAATAATGGTTCTTGTCTTCCATGTGGGAGGACCCCAGATCAGTTTTCACCAGTGTGGACCCATGTTCACCTGTGTGAAGTGAAACCATGTTACAACTAATATTGTACAACTATGGACACTACCATGGGCCCTCTCCCTCTCTCTTTCACCTTTTCTCAAAAACAATAAAAATAAAACTTAAAAAATTAATTTTTAGCTGTGAAATTCTGCAAACATTACTCTCAGCATTTGTCTTTTGACATTGTGTGGGAGCAGGAACACTTAAAGGATAGTAAAATCAGAAGAAAAATTAAACAAAATCTGAAAATTCACCAGCTATTACATACAGCTAAGACAGAAGAGACTACCAAAATCAAGCATTAAAAATGTAAAATAATTTGAGAAGTCAAGTCAAGGCAAAGCAGGGCCAAAAGATAAAATTCACATTAATCACAGAGGGATTTCTCAAGCCTCAAATATTTGATAAAATTTTGTGTAAATCTCTTCTCCCAGACTAATTTGATTTTCAGGGTAGGGTTGTGTGTGTGTGTGTCAGCAAACTGAAGACTGAACAGAACAAAACAAAAGAATCAGTGTGGCACTTTTCTTCTCACACTACAATGTCCTTCTACTGTTCCTAAATAAATCCCATGAAAGTCATAGCCTTTAATATTGTTCAAAGGGTTCTGGCTGTTGGAAACTTGTAATGTTTAATCACTCTCTATATAAGGAAACTTTGTTGTTTTGCGATCACTTGAGGAAGAGAAAATATGAGTATGTGCATGTCTTTTAATACAGGCTTACTGCATATTTGGAAATCTGACATATGAAAGTAGCAAGTCTTTAAAATTATTTTGTCATCATAAACTCAACATGCATATTTCTAAAATGAAACAAAACCTGGCTTATAGAACTCTTTAGCCAGAAATTTGAAATTTGCATATGAGTTTTAATATAAAACTTTAATCACTTAAATGCATACTATATCCTTCACAACTCAGAGCCATCTTAAACTAAATAATTGCAACAACTTTTCTATTGCCACTTGCTGTGAAGACAGTACTCATTGAAACAGAACCAGATGTGGTAAATAAATTAGCACGTATGCCATTGTCATATGCTGCTGTTTTAAAGTGTATAAGTGACATGACAATTAATGCCCATGAACAGCTGGTTTTGAAGAATAGGGAAAGTGATTACTTTGCCCCATAAGTGAACAAATCCACAGATGTTTCAGGTTCTGCTCAGTTGTTGGCATTTATGAAATATATTATAGAATAAACTGGAAAAAAGCGTGCTGTTTTGTAAAACTGATGGATGGCATAACAGAAGAAGAAAATTTTCTGAAATAGTTTAAGTGACAGTACAGATTTCACAGTGAGTGAGATGCAGTGTGCTGTTCTTTATATGGATTCAAGCTTATCAAAGATGGGTGGGTGGAGGTGGAGAAGACAGCCTTTCCTGTTCAGTGTTTTCAGGATATACGCATATGCTATTCATTACATTTGTCTTTGGAGAGATGTGAAGATCTTGCAGATCTTCAGTGATGAAAAAGTGTAAATTTAGCTAATTAAAATGTGTTCTAGTGTTACCATTCTTTCTTCACCAAAAGTTAAACTTGGCAAACTAATAAATAATTCATTAAGGTTTACAAGGTGAGCATTCTTCTTTTTTGTCTTTTGGATGACATAACAATTTTGAGACAAAAAGAAATGCATCCTTATAATTGTTCACAAAATTTAAGTTACCAGAGAAGTTAATCAATAAAATTAAAATTTAATCTTAGGCTTATTTTTTGGATAGAACAAACATAAACCAACAAACAAACAAACACAATCCACTAGATTTATCATTCAATAACCATTTATAAACCAAATTGAAAAATATTATGTGATAAAAAATGCAGTTGGCTTTATCAAGATAATTATACTTTTTCTAGAATTACTTTATAGATATGAGTTATTTTTCTATATTTATGTTTAAAGATGGATTATTTATTGCTTACCAAAATAAGATTTAAATCTTACTATTATCCAATATCACACAGATCCATTTACATATTGCATTTATTTAAAACACATCAGAAGATATATTCAGATCACATATTGTGCTGATTTAAGATAAATAATTTCAATCAACTTTTTTATAAGTCAAATACTTATAATTGTGGCAGTTTATCACACAAATTAACACCCATTATTGTGAATGGAAGAAACAAGTTTCCAGTGTGAAAAGTAAAACTTAAAATGTGTTGTTTTCTGTTGGGGACCATCCAGGTTAACAAAGAAAACTCCATTTCAGACCTGACTCCATTTCTAAGAACTTCGACTTCCCCAAAAGAGCACCAGCTATCAGAAGTCACATAAAACCTTATGGTTTGGCTGGTGGCTAGAGCAAGCCCATTGCTTAGCAACATACCCTGCCCTGCCCTCCTTTGTCCTTACTGCATATATGCCGCTGTAACCGAAATAAAATTTTGAGGCTTGATCAGAATCCTGTCTTGCCTCCATTTCTTCGTGTCTCCTGTTTCTCATCCTCCACAGGGTCCTCCTCGCCCCGCGTTGCTGTGCCCTGTTGGTCGGGGCACAGTTTTCCATTTTATCAAAAACAACCAAAGTTTATACATATAAAATCAATTACTTTCAACCAAAGATACAGAAAGAAATAATACATGAGAACAAGTTATGAAACCACATGGGACCTATTTTTTAAAATTTTTTATTCTTTCAAACAACAACATTTATACATTCCTATCCACTCTGCAATTTTAATTGCCTTTTCTTAGAATTTTAGTTAAAAGAAAAAACAAACAAATAAAAAACATAACAGATCTCTTTATTTTTTAGGTGTCCAAAACAAGAAACATCAAATTGACTTAAAAAAATGTAAAGAAAATGTATTAATGATTAAACTTAGATAGATTCTTTCTTTGCATTAGTATAAAGGGATGAATTAAAATTTCTATTTATATATCAAGTACTTTCTTTTATGAAAATAATGGAATCATAGAGATAAGAGTTACTTCTTTACGTTAAATTTATTGGAGTGATGTTGGTTAGTAAAATTACATAGCTTTCAAGTGTATAAATCTGTGATTATTCATATATTGCATTGTGTGTTCACCACCCAAAGTTAATTATCTTTCCTTCACCATATATTTGATACCCTTTAATTTCTTCTACCATCTTTCCTCCATTCCCTTCTGGCAACCACTAAATTGTTTTCTGTGTCTATGAATTTTTATTTGTTTGTCTTGTTTGTTTGTTGCTGTCAGTATTATATTCTACATAGGAGTAAAATCGTATGGTTCTTGACTTTTTCTGTCTTAACTTATTTTGCTTAGCATGATAATTTCAGAATTCATCCATGTTGTCCCAAGTAGCAGTATTTCATCTTTTCTTACGACTAAGTAATATTCCATTGTAGATATGTACATCTTCTTTATCCAATAGTCTATCAAAGGACACTTTGGTTGTGTCCATGTCTTGGTCACCGGGGTATGTAGATCTATATAGATATATGTTTTTAGATTTGGGGGATAGATACCCAGAAGAGGGATTGCTATATTTAATTTTTTTAGAAACCTCTATACTGCTTTTCATAGTAGCTGTACCAATTTCCATTCTTACCAGCAGTGTTTGAGGGTTCCATTTCCTCCTCAGCCTCTAAAACATTTATTTCTTGTGTTCTTGATAATAGCCATTCTGACAGGTATGAGGTGGTATCTCATTGTTGTTTTGATTTACATTTCCCTAATAACTAACGAAGTTGAGCACTTTTTCATATATCCACTAGCTGTTTGTATGTGTTCTTGGAAGATCTGTCTGTTTAGGTGCTGCCCTTTTACTTTTTCTAATTGCATTATTTGTTTTTGTTGTTGAGTTGTATGAGTTTTTATATAGTATTTTGGGTATTAGCCTCTTATCAGAGGTATTATATGCAAATTATCTTCTCCATTTATTTGTTTGCCTGTGTTTTGTTGACAGTTTATTTGTTTTTTGTTTTTTTGTTTTTTGCTGTGCAGAAGCTTTTTAGTTTGATGTAGTCCTATTCACTATTTGCTTTTACTTCCCTTGCCTTTGAGGTCAAATTCATAATGTCTTCTCTAAACCCGAAGTTCACAAATTTAGTACACATGCTTTCTTCTATGCAGTTTATTGTTTCAGCTCTTCTATGTAGGTCATTGATTCATTTTAAGTTACTTTTGGTATATTGTGCCAGATAGCAGTGTAGTCTCATTCTTTAGCATGTGGCCTTCCAATCTTCTCAGCACCATTTACAAAAGAGACTTTCTTTTCTTCATTGTAAATTTTTGGCTACTTTGTCAAAAATTATTTGGACATAAATATGTGGGTTTATTTCTGGATTCTCAATTCTGTTTCATTGGTCTATGTGTCCATTTTTCTGCCAATACCATACTGTTTTGATTACTGTCATTTTTGTAGTATAATTGGAAGTCAGGGAGTGTGATACTTTGCCCTTATTCTTTTTCTCAGGATTGTTTTGGCTATTTGAGGTCTTTTGTGATTCCATACCAATCTGATGATTTTTTGTTTTTAATAAATTTCATTTGAATTTTGATATGGATTGCATTACATTTGTATATTACTTTGGATAATATGGCCATTTTAACTCTGTAATATCTTTCCTTGGTTTTTGTATCTACTTCAATTTTTTTTTTAATAATGTTTTACAGTTCTAAGTGTATAGGTCCTTCACATCTTTTGTAAAATTTATTCTTAGGTATTTTATTATCTTTGTTGTGATTGAGAAGAAAATATTTTTTTCCTTAAATTTTATTATTTATATATAGAAACACAATAGATATTTCTACATTGATTTTGTATCCTACAACTTTACTATATTTATATGTTGTTTCTAATAGCTTTTTTGTGTAGTCTTTAGTATTTTTGACATAAAGAATTATGTCACTTGGAAAAAGTGATAATTGAATTTTTCATTTCCAGTTTGAATGCTTTAGTTTTTTTCTTTCTTTCACCTGAATGCTCTGGCTAGAACTTCTAATGCTATGTTAAATAACAGTGGTGAGAGGGGGCATTGTAGCCATGTTCCTGATTTTAGAATAAAAAGTTTTAGTGTTTTATCATTCAGTCTGATATTAGCTAAGAGATTGTCATATGGCCTTTATTATGTTGAGGTACTTTTCTTCTATTGCAATTTTATTAAGGGTTTTGATCATAAGCGAATATTGTATCTTGTCAAATGCTTTTTCTGCATCAAGTGGTATATTCATATAATTTTTATCTTTTATTTTATGTTGTGTATCATGTTGATTGATTTGTGTACATAGAACCAGTCTTGTTTCTCTGAAAGAAATACCACTTGATCATGATATATAATCTTTTTAATGCAGTGTTGTATTCTTTTTGCTAGTATTTTGTTTAAGATTTTAGTATCTGTATTCATCAGAGATATTGGTGTGTGTGTGTGCCCGTGCAAGCACAAGCATGCACTATTCTTAGCAAGTTTATGTATGAGGATAATATTGGCCTCAAAATAAATGAGAAAGTATTGCCTCTTTTCAAATATTTTTGAAGGATTTGAGAAGAAAAGGTAGTAAATCATCTTTGAATGTTTAATAGAATTCTTTAATGAAGCCATCTCACCCTGGACTTCTGCTTTTTGGGAGGTTTTGACTATAGCTTCAATTTACATGCTGTTGATCTGCGTATTTAGATTTTCCAGGTCTTTGTGATTCATTCTAGGAAGGTTATATATTTCTAAGAACTTGTTCATTTCTTGTACATGTAGTCTTTCATAATATTCTTGTATAATCCTTTGTATTTCTGTGATATCTATTGTAACTTCTCCTATTTCATTTTTGACATTGTTTATTTGTGTCTTTTCTCTTTTTTTCACAGTGAGACTAGCCAGGAGTTTGTCAATTTTATTAATCTTTTCAAAGAACCAACTCTTCGTTGAATTAATTTTTTCTATTGTCTTTTTGTTCTCTTTTTTTATTTAAACCGACTCTAATTTTTACTTTCTTTATTCTGCTAACTCTGGGTTTCATTTGTTCTTCTTTTTCTAGTTATTTAGATGTAATGCTGGGCTGTTTATTAAGAAATTTTCTGGGGATGCCGGGATGGCTCAGTGGGTTAAGTGCTCACTTTGCAGCGCCGGGGACCGGGGATCGAATCCCGGCCCCGGCCCGTGTGGAACCATGTGCTGAACAGGGAGCTCCCCCCAGTTCAGTTCTCTCTCTGTCTCTGTATCTCTGTATCTCTCTCTCTCTCTCTGTCTCTCTCTCTCTCTCTGTCAAAAAAAATAAAAATAAATAAATAAATAAATAAATTTAAAAAGAACAAAACAAAAAAATGTCAAAAAAATTTTTTCTTTTTTCTGTAATGATACAAATTTTCCTCTTATTACAGTTTTCACAACACCTCAAAAGTTTTGATGTTTTATTTTATTTTTATTTGTTTCTATGTATCTTTTGACCTTGCCTTTTATTTTTTTCTTTGACCCAGTCATTCTTTAGTAGCATGTGTAATCTCCAAATATTTGTGGTTTTTCTCACTTTCTTTTTTCAGTTGATCTCCAATTTCAAAGAATGTGATCAGAGAATATGCTTGGTATGATTTTAATCTTATTAAATTTGTTGAACCTAGTTTTGTGTTCCAATATATGGTCTATCCCTGAGGATGTATTACTTTATGCACTAAAGAAGAACATACAAACAATCTGTTGTTCTGAGATGAAAGGCTCTGTAAATGCTGATTACTTCCATTTGGTTTAACATCATTTAAGACTAATATTTTTTATTGATTTTCTGTTTGGATGACCTAACTATAACTGTTAGAGTGGGATTTAGGTTCCCTACTATAATTGTGTTTCGGTCAGTTTCTGTCTTTAATTGTGTTAGTAGTTGCTTTGTATATTTTGGTGGTCTCTGATTGAGAACATACGCATTAATACCTATTATGACTTCTTGATGTATTGTGCCTTTTATTATTATGAAACATTTAATCTTTGTCTATGTAACCTTCCTTTTAAATCTTGAAACCTATTTAAATAGGTATAGGTATGGCTACCCATGCTTTTCTCTGCATTCCATTTGTTTGGAGTATTGTTTCCCACTCTTTAAACTTTGAGTCTTTATTAGCCTTTACAGTTAAGATGTGTCTCTTGAAAGCAGCTTATGGTTATATTTTTGTTGTTGTTGTGTGTTTGTTTTTTGGTCCAGTCTGCTACTCTGACTTTTTACTGGTGAATTCAGTCTCTTTTCATTTAGGTTGATTATAAGTACATGAGAATTTCCTACAAATATTTAACTTTTTTTCTGGTAGCTCAGTGTTTTCATTGATTCTTTGCCTTCGTGTTTCTATCTGTTATTTTAGTTTGGTGTTATGATTTATTTTTCTGTTTTTTTTTTTAATGTTATATTTCTCAGTCGTAGACTTTATTGTGTGTGTGGATGCCATTACATTTTTGTAAAAGAAAGTTTAATATATACAGTAGTCCATTTTCTTTTGCATGCATCTTATCTCATTTGTTTTTTGCAAATTCAGGTTTTTAATTTCCCTTTTATGTTTTTCTTGTCACAAATTATCTCTATTTATATTGCCAGATTATTTCCAAGTTGCAATAACAATTGTTTTTCTCTTTTTATTTTTTATGTTTTTACCTCCTTTAAGCTTAATGTTATATTTAAGTATATAGTGCCTTATTCTGAATTAATAAGAGTTGTAATTTCCTGCTTCTGTTTGTCTGTTAGTTGTCTTACTAATTGTTTTGTATATATTTTTTATTCTGTTTCATGTAGAATAACCCCTTTCAGTATTTCTTACAATGCAAGTATGTGGTGAAATATTTTTTTAGCTTCTATATGTCTAAAAGTGCTTTATTACTTCCTTATATCTAATAAATGATTTGCTGGATAGATTATTTTCAGCTGATAATTTCTCCTTTAATTATTTGAATATTTTATTCCACTCTCTCCTAGCTTGTAGTTTCTGCTAGAAAGTCTGATGATAATCTAATGGGCTTTTCTTTATAGGTCACAGTCTTCTTTACCTTAATTGCCTTGAGAATTCTTTCTTTTTTATTAATATTTGACAGTTTTAATATAATATGCCTAAGAGGAGACCTTTTTGGATTGAGTTAATTAGGTGTCTGTTTGCTTTATTGTTTAAGGATTAGCTTTTTTCCATAGGTTTGGGAAGTTTGCATCAACTATTTGCTTGAATAGTCTCACTTTTCCTTTCTCCCTCTCTTTTTCTTTTGGTACACTCATTATTCTTAGATAATTCTTTCTGATGGAGTCATAGTTCTTGTTATTTTATTTCCTTTAACTATCAAGTCTCTCTTCTTTCATCTGTGTTATTTCCAGGTTTTTATCTTTGATATCTTTATTTTTTTTCTCCTCTGTTCAGCTATATTTTCTAAGCTCACTAGTTCATTGTTCATTTCTTTTACTGAGATATTGGGCTCCAGAATTTTTATTTGGTTCTCTTTTAATATTTCAATATCTTTGGTAAAGTACTCATTTGTTTGTTAATTTATGAGTTTATTAAACAACCTATCTTAATTTTTTTATACCTTGCTGAGTATTTTCAAAACTTAAATCTTGAATTCTCTGTAATTTAAGTCATGGGCAACTATCTCCTGGGCCACAGACTGGTACTGTTAGGAGCTGGGTTGTACAGAAGGAGGTGAATGGCAGACAAGTGAGCAAAACTTTATCTGAATTTCCAGCCACTTCCCATCACTCACATTACCACCTGAGCTCTACCTCCTGTCAGATTAACAGGAGCATTAGATGTTCATAGGAGCATAAACCCTATTGTGCACTGCACATGTGAGGGATCTAGATTGCACACTCCTTATGAGAATCTAGTGACCGATAATCAGAGGAAGAGATGAAGCAGTAATGCTAGCTCTGGGGAGCAGTTTGAAATACAGACTAATGTTAGCAGAGAGATTTGGCTACACCAAGACCATAAAAATTCAATTCCTTGCAGACTCTTATAAAAACCTGATTAGTGGGGAAAGCTGGGATGGCTCAGTGGGTTAAGTGCTTGCTTTGAAGCCTGGGGGACTGAGGATCAAATCCCTGTGCTGGCTCATGCAGACCCATATGCTGAACTGGGGTGTGCTTCCTCCATGCAGGAGCCCCCCAGTTTGGTTCTTGCCCCCCAGTTCAGTCCCTGGCTCAAGGGGGTATGCCTTCCAAGCAGGAGGCCCCCAGCCCAGTTCCCGCCCTGTATGGCCCCTGCCCACCTGTGTGGAATGAAACCATGTTGAAAACTGATGATGCGCAACTATGGAGACCGCTCTGGGCCCTCCCCATTATCTCTGTCTCTCTCTGTCTCTGTCTCTCTCTGTCTGTCAAAATAAATAAAACGAATCTTTAAAACAAACAAAAACCCTATTTGTGAGTCACAGGTGAAAATTAAGAAGCATCTGGTGGCAGGCTTTATAGTGGTAAGTAAACTGATGTACTTCAATTGTACAGCTGCCTCTGGTGGCAGGCTTTAATTCAGAATTGAACATATATTTTAGTCTTTACGTGGTCTGCCCTTCATTTTACTTACTGTATTTTCCGGCGTATAAGACGACCGGGCATATAAGACGACCCCCTAATTTTACAGTTAAAACATAGGTTTAGGCCTATATTCACTGTATAAGACTACAGCCTCGGAAGTGGGGGGTAGTCTTATACAGCGAATATAGGCCTAAACCTATGTTTTAACTGTAAAATTAGGGGGTCGTCTTATACGCCCGGTCGTCTTATACGCCGGAAAATATGGTACCACTTTCATCCTCCCCTCTTTCCCACATTGCTCACTTGTTTCAGTCACATTTCTGATAAGCTAAACCCTAGCCAAAATGAGTCAAAAACAAATGTCACTGAAGAGCTTCTTTGAAAAGGAGGAAAGACACAATGATGAGATTGCAAAAGACTCTAAGACTGCCAATAAAAAGAAAGCTGCATTTAAAAGAAAATACTATGAGTCCTATTTAAATTATAGGTTCGTCTCAGAGGGTAATTTATATTCTTCAAGCCTATTTTTTATAGTTTGTGGTGACTGGCTACCAAAAAAAGCCATGAAACCTTCAAAACTGCTTCACCACATAGAGAACAACCAATCTGCATTAACAGACAAGCCTCTAGAGCCTTTCAGAAGAAAAAAAAAATTTTAACAAGAAGAACAAAAAAAATTATTGAAGACTACCACTTTATTGAATGTGTCTGCACTGAGAGCATCATTCCTAGTGGCTGAAAGCAGTGCTAAAGCTGGGAATCCCTTTACTATTGGTGGAGTTGATCCTGCCTGGAGCTAAGAACATTGGTCATGAACTTTTAGGAAAGGCTGCAGTTCAAAAGATGACATGTGTTCCTCTTTCACTTAGCACAATATCTAGACAAATTGATGAAATAACAGAGGATATTGAGGCACAATTGTCAGAACTGATGAATCACCATGGTACATAATCCAGGTTGACAAGTCTACCAATGTTGACAAGGCAATAATGCTTGTTTCTGTGCAATATATTTTTCAGGAGGATGTGCGGGAGAATATGTTATGTGTACTTTTGTTGCCAAGTAATACCACAGTTGCAGAACTATTCCCTCTTTGAATGATTACATATCAAGAAAATTGAATTGGTCATTTTGTGTCAGTATAGGCATGGACAGAGCAGCTGCCATGACTGAATATCTTTCTGGTTTCACTACTCATGACAAAGAGGTCACTTCTGAATGTGAAGGTTCGTACTGGGTCATTCACAGAGAAATGCTGGCTAGTCGAAAATGTCACCTGAACTTAGCAATGTTTTGTGGGATGTGATTAAAAGTATCAACCACATTAAAGTAGATGCCTGTAGCTTACATCTTTTCATGCAGCTCTGTGTGGAGATAGATGAGCACACTCGTCTTCTCTCACACACAGAAATGAGGTGGCTTTCTAAAGGTAGATCACTGGCCAGAATATTTGAGTTATGAGAGCTACTTCAGAGATTTCTTTTAGAAAAACAGTCACCACTGGCAGCACATTACAGTGACACATAATGGGTTACAAAACTTGTTTACTTGTGTGACATATTCAACCTATTCAACGGACTCAATCTGTCATGCCAGGGGAAAAATGACAACTGTGCTCAAGTCAGCAAAGTGGCTGCATTCAAATCCAAACTGAAATTATGGGGGTGATGAGTGAACATTGGGATTTTTGACATGTTTCAAACATTAGAAGAGCTTCTGAAAAAGGCTGAGCCAAGGCCTTTTCCTATCTTTCTCCTATCTTGTACATGGTAACCTATATCATCTTTCGAAAGAATTTCAAAATTATTTTCCAACCACAAAAGATCCTGGACTGAGAAGGAATGGATCTGTGACCCATTTGTAAATAAATCAAGCAGGTAGACTGTGTCCTGCTAGAAGAGGATCAGCTGTTTGAGACTGCACATGATGGTGGCCTTAAAAGTATGTTTGAGACAATTACAATTTCTATATGTTCTGGATCATACTCAAGGTGGAATATTTTGAGGTTGCCAAAAACAACAACAACAACAACAACAAACAAACAAAAAAACACTGAGAAGCCCATCCTATCTTTGTAAAGCAGAGTTTTCCTGCAGTGACAGTAACCAAAGTGAGATTACTATGTAGACTGGACATAAGCAATACATTTTGGGTGCCACTGTCACCCATCACCCCCAGATGGTATCATCTAATTGCAGGAAAAGAAGCACAGGGCTCCCATTGATTTTGCAATTTGGTGAGTTGTATTATTATTTCATTATATAATACAATGTAATAATAATAAAAACATAGAAATAAAGTACACAACAAATATAATGCATTTGAATCATGCTCAAACCATCCTGGTCTGTGGAAAAATTGTCTTCCATGAAACCTGTCCCTGGTGCCAAAAAGGTAGGGGACTGGTGATTTAAGTTATATATTTTCATGTCTTTAAGTTTATTTCCTGATTTTTAATATTTTCCTGAATTGTCTTCTGCCTAGGTATCTATGGGAGGGAATTTCATAGCAGGCTGTAATCCATAAAAGGAAGTCTTTCTTTTACTTTTCAGTAAGTGATGCTGGAGCTTTTTATTTATGCTTTTACTGCTTGGGATGGTTTATCAGATCTCTGCTGGGTAGTGGGTGATCACCTGTATATTTTAGAGCAATGGGTATCTCCTCTGTGACCTGATCATCTCAATTTCAGAGCACCCCCCTTTGTGGGAAAGTATGGTAGGTAATGGGGTTCTGAGCCCCTGAAAATCCAATGATGCCCGTGTAGCCAGATGTGGTTCTACAGTGCCTGGGCTGTTTCAGGCTCCCCTGCGGGAATCAGCCTTGAATGAGGGGGTCGAGATAATCTGGGAGAGGCCACTGGGATGTTTTTTTGCTTTATTCTCCTCCCAGTAATGGTGACTGCCAGACCTCAGCTTCCTCACTTCTGTATTTTTATCCTTGTCATTAGGATTAGTCACAGTGTCATCTGCCACTCAGGAATTGTCTCTCCAGTTCCCAAGGCTGTAGATACTCTCCTTTGTAACCTGAATCTTGCTGATACAGTTTTTTTCTGGGACCCAGTGCAAACTCTGGTAGCAGTGAAGCTGTTAGCTATGGGAACGTAGGCGGAGGCAGCCAGGCTTCCCGGCTTTGCTTTCAGACAATGGCTGCTGCCAGAACAAAGCTGTCCTGCTTCTATATTTGGTCTGTGTCCTGAGGCCTCTGCTCGGATCCCTCCGTTTGGCCATATTGTATGCTGATCACTCATTCAGGCACACTTGGGGCGCAGAGAGTGCAACTGCAGCTCTGGGCTGCATCAGTGTCATCACTTCTGCTCTTCTCCCTTTCCTCCTCCCTGTGTAGCCTGATTTGCCGATCTTCGCAGGATTCACTGCATGTAGCTCTCAGATGTGTTTCTGTGTTGCACAGACAATGCTAGGTAGAATTATGGCCATTTAATGAATAAATTCAAGGTGGGGAGATCAATGGGACCTCTGACATCACCATGCTTCTGTTGTCATTTGAAAAAGTTTTTGTTTTTCTTTCTCAGATTTACCTTTCTACTTTATACAATAAAAAAACAAAATAGATAAAACAATAGACAGTGGACTATAGGCATAAATGACAAACCAAAGAACTGAGCTCTTTAATGGCTTCAAGATACTGTGCAGAGAGCATGGTCAGAAACATGAATTGAGGAACAGTTCAAATTTCTAGGTTGCCAAAGCATCTACGAATTCCAAGACAGATTGCCAAAGGAGAGAGATAAAGGGGGGTAGGGTTTTGGATGGGGAAGAGATAGACAGAGAGACAAATAGTAGAATAGTAGATATAGCAGACTCTTTATTAACTGGAACTCAAGCAGCCGGCACTCTCAAGCAATGAACAAAATGTTTTTGCTTGCTTGTTTGTTTGTTTGGTTGGGCTTTTTTTGCCAGTTGTTTGAGAGTGTGGTTTCTTAAGTTTTGGTTGCTTGAGAGTTCCAGTTCCTTGAGTGCTGTTAACAGAAAGTCTACTTACATCTATCCGGCATCTACTAACTCCCCTGGGTGTGAGTTTCCTGAGAGTCTATTGTAAATTCAAAAAGTACCAGTGAAGAAACATAAAGAAAACCACTAAAAAGTGTACAAAATCAAATTGTTAAATAATTTAGGATTCAAGTGAGAAGAAGAATGTTGTTAAATCTTTATTGTTTTCTGCACATTAATTCATAATATATTGACCTCTGACTTCCTCTCCAGACTTATATTGTGGTTTTGAAAATCTGCACTTTATATAATCACAGGAATAGAAACAATCACTACTTATTTTGTAACCAGCCTTATATTGGGGTGTTGGCAAAGAGGCCAATTGCTTCAGCACGAAAGCTAAGAAGACACCCAAAATCCCAGTCATCATGAAAGTATATTTCAATGACATATATTTTTAATTAGTTTCAGGTATACAGAACAATAGTGATCAGATATTTATGTAACTCACAAAGTGATAACCCCAAGTGTACTACTCAGCTTAAACTGTACATAATTATTAGGATGTTATTAACTATATTTCCCACACTACACTACACATCCTGTGACTATTTTTTAAAATTATAGTTGACATGAAATATTATTTTATATTAATTTCAGGTGTACAATGTAGTGATTAGACATCCATATAGTTAAATGTTACCCCCAATAAGTTCAGTACTCATTCCATACTATACATAATTTTTACAATACCATTGACTATGTCCTCCATACTGTGCTTTACATTCTTGTGACTCCCCACGCAGCTACTAATCTGTCTTTCCCAATCCCCTTACCTTTCTCAACCATCCTCACAACCACCTTCCATTTAGTAACCATCAATTTGTTCTCTGAATCTATGGGTCTGTTTATTTTTATTTTATTTTTGTTGTTGTTGTTTTTTAGATTCCACATATAAGTGAGATCATATGATATTTGTCTTTTGTTGCCTGACTTACCTCATTAAGCATAATATCCTCTAGGTCCATCCATGTTTTTGCAAATGGTAAAATTTAATTCTTTTTTATGGCCAATAATATTCCATTGTATATATAAGGTCTGACAATTAAGTTTGCAAACTTGACACCATGTGCTTATGTTCGTGGCACTATCCAAACAACTTGATAAGATTTAATAACTTTGGTATAACTGTGTTCATGCCAACATGTGGCCATAACTTGCTGAGAGAATTTCATTATTGTTTTTGCGTGATTTTGTGTGCCATTGTGTGAATGTTGGAGCTTGAATTAGAGCAATGAACAAACATTAAAATTTTTGTTATCTTGGCAAGAGTGGAAGTGAAATCAGGAATGTTAGCCAAAGTTGATGGGGATAATGACATAAAAAAAAAAAAATGACAGTGCAAATGCATTGCACATTTTTTCTGAGGGGAGGAAAATCTTCACTAATGAAGAGAGACCAGTAATGAGCCCAACTGACAAAAACATTACAGGAATCCATCAAATTGTGCATCAAAATCATTGGCTGACTATGAGAAGCATAGCAGACCAAGTAAACACCAATAGAAAAACAGATAAATTTTAACTAAAAATCTTGTCATGAGAAAAGTATGTACAAAAAAATAGTCCTGAAAGAGCTCACCAATGAACAAAAACGAAGGAGAGTCAAAATTTGCCAAGACGTTTTGGAGAGGTAAGATGATGTTTTGAGCCACGTTATCACTGGTGATGAAACACGGGTATCCCATTAGGACTCTGAAACAAAGCATGAAAGTGCACAAATAGAAGCCAGCCAATTCTCCACAACCAAAAATATTCCATCAGTCCAAAGCATTGTTGTTAACCTTTCTTGATATCAGAGGTATTGTTCATTATGAATTTGTACCAATTGGACAAACATTTAATGACATTGAAAGTGCTGAAAAATTTGTGTGAAAATATTAAATGAAAGTAACCTGAACTTTTTGTCAACAACTCGTGGCTCTTGCATCACAACGATGCACCATCTCACAAGGCACTGTCTATGAGGGAGTTTTAAGCCAATAAACAAATAACTGTATTGGAACACTCTCCCTACTCAACCTAATTCCTTTTATCTTTTAAGATTTATTTTATTGCTTTTTTTACAGACAGAGAGAGAGACAGAGAGAAGGGGGTAGAGTCCAGAGCAGTCTTCATAGTTGTACATCATCAGTTTTCACATGGTCTTATTCCACACAGGTGAGTGGGGCTACGCAGGGCAGGAACCAGGCCCGGGGCCTCCTGCATGGGAGGCATGTGCCCTCGAGCTAGGAGATGAAACAGGGGACTCCCACATGAGAAGGTCACCCTAGTGAGAACCGAACTGGGGCCTTCACACCCCAGTTTAGCTTATGAGTTTGCACGGGTCAGGGCTGGCATTTGATCCTCAGTCCCTGGGGCTTCAAAGTGAGTGCTTAACCCACTGAGCCATCCTGGCTTTCCCCAATGCCTTTTATCTTTACCCAAAGACAAAGAAAATATGATTGAAAGGAAGACATTTTGATGACACTCAGGACTTTAAGGAGTAATACGACAAAGGCTCTGATGGCCATTCCAGAAAAATAGTTCAACAGTTGCTTCTAAGGGTAGACTAGGTGCTGGTGTGGGTACATAGCTTTCCACAAAAAGTACTTTGAAGTTGACCATAGTGATATTCAACAATGAGGTACGTAGAACTTTTTGTACAATGTGTTCATGAACTTAGTGGCCAGTCCTTATATGTACCACCTCTTCTTTATTCAATTGTCTGCTAATGGACACTTAGGTTGCTTCTATATCTTGACTATTATAAACTGTTGCAGTGAACATAGAGTAAATGTATCTTTTCAATTTAGTTTTGAATTTCTTTGGATAAATACTCAGGAATGAAATTGCTAGGTCATAAGGTAGCTCTATTTTTTTTTTAATTTTTAAAGAAACTTACATACTGTTTTTCTTTTAAAGATTTATTTTATTGAGAGAAGGTAAGAGGGGTGGGGGTAGTCCCTGAGCAGTTTCCATAGTTGTA
Source organism: Craseonycteris thonglongyai (assembly GCA_004027555.1). Lineage (NCBI taxonomy): Eukaryota > Metazoa > Chordata > Mammalia > Chiroptera > Craseonycteridae > Craseonycteris > Craseonycteris thonglongyai. The sequence goes on from PVKE010018864.1 coordinate 22,581, forward strand.
CATCATTAGTTGTGCCATAATTTTATTCCACACAGCTGGAAGTGGGGCTGTGTTGAGTGGAAACCAAACCAAGGATGTCCCACATAGGAAGCAAACACCTTTGCCACTGAGCCATCCTCGTGGTTACAAGGTGCCCCACAGTTCTTCAGATGGGTTTGCATAGACTGAAGCTAGGAATTGTACCCTGGATCTGGTGATTGCAAGGCAAGCCTTCAACCACTGAGCTATCCCATCATCCCCATATGGTTTCTCATAGTGGTTTCACCAATTTGCAATCCCACTAGCAGCACACAAGTGTTTCCTTTTCTCCACATCTTCACCAGCACTTATTTGTTAATTAAACAATGACTATCCTGACAGGTGTGAGGTCATCTCATTGTGGTTGTAATTGGCATTTTTCTGATAATTAGTGATGTTGAGAATCTTTTCATATATCTATTAGCCATTTGTATATTCTCTTTGGAGAAATGTCTGTTTAAGTTTTCTGATCATTTTGTAGTTAAATTTTTTTAAAGGTGGGGGTATTGAGCTGTATAAGTCTTTTTATGAATTTTGAATATTAATCATGTATCAGATATATCATTCGTAAATATCTTCTTTTTGTTTTTATTGTTTTGTTGATTTATAATCATTTATTATTTATAGTGCAAAACCTTTTTAGTTTAATCTAGTTTCATTTTTTTCTTCTTTTGTTTTTCTTGCCCGTGGAGAAATATTAGTAAAAATATTATTAAGGGTACCGTCTGAGAGTTTAGTGCTTATGTTTTCTTCTAGGAGCGCTATGGTTTCGAGTTTTACAATTAAGTCTCTAATTCATTTTGAATTTGTTGTTGTGTGTGCACTAACAAGATGGTCAATTGTACTGTTTTTGTATGTATCTGTCCAGTTTCCCCAGCATCATTTATTAAATAGACTGTCTTTACCTCAATTTATAAGTCTGTTTTTGTTTATTTTTGTTTTTTGTTTTTGCTATAGATTAATTGACCATATAGGTGTGTATTTATTTTGAGGCCTCTACTTTGTTTCATTGATCCATGTGGTATTTTTGTTTGTTTTTTGTTTGTTTATGCCAACATTGTGCCATTTTTATTACTATGCTCTTGTAGCATAATTTGAGATCTGGTAGTGTGATACTTCAAACTTTGTTCTTCTTTCTCTCTCTTTTTTTTTAAATAATATATTTTTAAGATATATTTTTATTATTTTTTGTTTGTTTGTTTCTGACAGAGAGAAAGAGAAACAGAGACAGAGAGAAGGAGGATTACCCAGATCAGTCTCCACAGCTGCACACCATCAGTTCTCAACATAGTTTAGTTCCACAGGCCAGTGTGGGGCTGTATAGGGCAAGAACTGAGCCAGGGGCCTCCTGCATGAGAGCCACACTCCTGCAAGCTGGGGGCCTCCCAATGGGAAGCATGACAGGGGCTAGAGATGAACTTGGGCCCCCCACATGGGAGGCCTACACAAGTAAGAACCAAACTGGGGGTACACCCCAGTTCACCATATGGGTCTTCATGGGCCAGATCCAAGATTCAATCCTCAGACCTCAAGGTTGCAAGATGAGTGCTCAACCCACTGAGCCATCCTGGCTTTCCCTATTTTTTTTTTCAGTATTGCTGTGGCTATTTAGGTAATGATATAGTTTTAAATAAATTTATATGTTTAAAAATAATAGAAAAAATCTATGATGAGCCAAATATAAAAATTTTAAATAAAAATGGAATCAGTATTACTGATTTTTCCTTGTTCCTGTTACTAATATGTCTCAGACTGGTGCTTTTACAGGCTGATTAAGAGTTATGGTCTCTCTCTCTCTTTCTCTCTCTCTCTCTCTCTCTCTCTCTCACACACACACACACACAACCAAACCAACAGACTTCACTTGAAAGCTTAATTAAATGTACATTTGTTAGTTAGGAGAGTTATCATATCCTTTGACAAACACTACTTTGTAGCATCAAGGTAGATAAATGTTCCACATCAGAATCAATATTCACTGTGAGATCATAATTTTAGTCCATACAAACATCAGATACTTTATAAATTATTGTTATAGTCTTTTCTTAAAAAATATTTATTTATTTATAATTGTTTTTTAACAGAGAGAGAGAGAGAGTGATACAGAGACAGAGAGAGAACTGAACTGGGGGAGCTCCCAGTTCAGCATATGGTTCCGCACGGGCCCTGGCACGGGCTGGGATTCGATCCTCGGTCCCCAGCACTGCAAAGTGAGCGCTTAACCCACTCAGCCATCCCGGCTTTCCCTTATTGTTATATTCTGAGTGTCCTAAAAGAAACTAATGATCTCTCTGGATCTCAATTTTCTAATCTTCTGGTGGTTAGAAATAGTACTCTGGAAAACAAACAAATAAGAAATACAAATAAAACCCCCACTGTATTTACCTCAGAATGTTACTTCACTGTAAAATAAAAATAAAAAAAGATCTTGTTGCCTGATATTTATTGATTTTAAGTATAAGTCTTCTTAATTTCAAGGTTTAGATGGATTTGTTAGAAAAAAGTTTTGACCTTAGTCAGCTCACCTATTTTGAAGCAAATTGATGTAGAAATACAGCTCTGCTTATCCAAGTATGTGCAAAAACGTCTGACAGGAATAGTTAGGCAACTTCAGTGCTGTGCATTCAATGGAGCTAGAAGGAATATCATAGATTCAAACTTATACATGTGTCTGAGCCATATCACACAGCTGTGGAACAGAATCTATGTCATACCAACAAGAAGGGGCAATCACATCAGAGCTGCATTGATTTTACTTTGAACAAACACACTAGCAATTTTGCAATAGACTCAAATTTTACAGCTTGATCATGTTACTGCCTACTACCTGACTTTTCTAAGACACTTTATAGTCTATAAAATGTTTTCACAAATAACTCCTTTAAGCCTCCTAGCTCAGATATAAGAACTGATGTAAAGAATGTAGGTGTTGATGTTACTTGCTATGTAAAAAAAAAAATACTGAGACCAGAAGTAGATTTGTTCAATTTTACATAGCAAGAATTGGAGGTAGTTCCGGAAGCTATATGTGCCAAAATTCAGTAATATTTATATTGCATACACTTCTTTCAATCACACTGTCATACGAAGATTGAAAACAGTATCAGATCCCTCTTTCTTTTTTTATTTATTTACATCAGTAAAAGTTAATAATCTCTTGCCTTTGTTTTTTTTAAACTTGTATTCTCTATTTTTTTAAAACTATCTAATACAAAAAAATGGCAAATATAGCAAAAAAAAGATTTTTCTTATCATTTGAAATACTTGCTTATATGATAATTTTTACCCCCAAATAGTTGTTAAAACAAGATTAAGCTTTTATAGAGCACAATACAACCATCAAAACTAAGAAATTAACATTGATGTATTATTACCATTTACTCAAAAAGTAGAGTTCAAGCTGCCACCTAAGTTTTACTAATTCTTCCAGAAATTACTATTATGGAAAAAGAAAGAATCCAATTCAGAATCCTGTGGTGTATTTAATCTTTTATTTCAATTATTTATAACAACATTTCTGATTATTTTCTTGGCTTATATAACATGTCATATTTGTATATACAGGCCATATATTTTGTAAACTGTCCCTCAGTTTTAATTTATCTGATTTTTGCTCACAATTAGATTCAGATTGTATACTTTAGAAATATCACAGAGAGAATATTTTGTTATTCTCACTGTTTATTATTAGATTGCCCAAAATCTCAATTTGCCCTATTAATGGAAAAGTTCACTTTGATCAGTTGGTAGAAGTAGTGTCTACCATACTTTTTTACTCTACATACTTAATTAATTAATTAATTTTTGTATATTGTTATGAACCATGGTTTCCTAATTTGTTCAGTGGGATGAAATCCATTAACATCATTATTCATTGATTTTGTCCCAGATTCGGACAATGGAAGCCCTTCAAGATGCCTTCTTTGTTTTTATTGATTCGGCCCACATTGTTTGAATATTTTATTGTTTTCTGGTACAATATATTGTTCTTTTGTGCTCTGCTTTTGCAATCAGACTTTTTCTCTAAGGGGTTCTAATTCTTTTAGGGGATAATACAATTTAAGATCCAAAATCTGAGTTCAAGTTATGCTTATTACTATTGGAATCTCCCTGTTTCCAGGCTTTCTCAATAGACAAAAAAGCTAAAATAATACATTTACAAACTCACACATTTATATTTCTGTTTAATCCTATATTTATTTCTATATTGAAAAACATGCATTTACAGTAATAACTTTAAATTTAATATAACACAATTGGGTTCAAACTAGTTTTTACTCTTTTCATTTTTAGTTTCTTCTCTGGTGTTTAGAAACCCAGTTCTCATTAGTCCTACCCCACATATTCATTTATGTGGTCAATGCTTCTCTACGTGACAAATCTCCAAATACTACTGCCATCTTCTTCATGCATAGATGCCATTCTCACCCTACTTGAGCTCAAATACCTTGTGCCAGGATGCACTGCTCCTCACCACATGTAAGTGCCCTCTTCTCTCCAACTTTGTACTAACTTCTGTAGTGAAATTGCCCCACAACATATATATCTTCTCCATTTCATCATTCTCACTCCATACAGGGACTAAATACCTCCTGATGATATGGTTTCTCAGGTGGAGATACTCTTTCCTGGCCAGGGTCATGAAAACCCTACTGTAGAGTCATTCCATGTAGATATTCACATCCACTATGTGAAAGAAAATGTCCCTAGAAAGTAGGGCAGAGCACTATATCACTGCATGTAGTATTAAAGGTTTGCAGCACAAGTGGCTATAACAAAACATTGCACCTAGACTTAATTGTAAGTGGTACAATTTCAGTCCTGTGGTTTAAATCTCAACCAGGAATCCCCAGAACCCTCCGTTATCACTAATGAATTATTTAGGAAGGCCTGGGTTTGAAAATTCCTATTAGGTAGGGCATGTTAAGGAGATTACCCTATTATTACACCCTTAAGTTTATTGTTTACCTGCCATTCATACCCCAATTATATCAACTTTAATTTGTTGTGGACAAAGAAATACAGTTTATATATGAAGATTCAGGTTTACTCAAAACACAAATTATACGTTATTATTTATTTTAAAACTGCTATATATATGGTTCTCTTAAATAATAAACTTCCTTTTGACATTTCACAGGAATCAGTTTTTTCTGATCCAAACTTTGATAATTATCTCCCACTATCTCTTTGTGCTTTGACTGCCATCTGGCCAGCCTTCTACAGATCTCAGCCAGTCCTCTTGATTTGGTTAACTTGAAAAGATCTGTCAGATCTAGCACAAGTTAAATTCTTCTGGCCCGTGACTAGTGGGTCTTCCCTACCATGCTTCCCTTGAGAGAAGAAATAGAAACTCATAGTGTTGGTTGTACTTTTCACTAATGTCAAGTGAAATTGAGTAGAATTTTTCCTGTTTTCCCAAAAGTGTGACCCAGGCAAGTAATAATATAATATAAATTGTGAAATGAAATGGAATGAGAAAGGCTGTGAATGTGATCAAAGAAAGTAATTCCTCTTTCCAAAGCCAAGGAAATCACTTCTTTAGAGTGGGTGCCCAAAAGAAAGGGAGAGAGAATTTTGTTCTCCAACATCTGTCTGCTAAGACTACATACTTGTCATTGTGCTCCTATATTACTCAGGCAGGCAGGCAGAGAGAACTGAAAAGAAATGGCAGAGCTAAGAAAGAGGGAGCTACTTGTCCCTCACCATTTGACAAGGTCTGCTGAAATGACAAAAGATACTTCATCAGTTAGAGGTTCTGGGATAGATTGATGGTAGGATATGAGTGGTATTGGAGTAGGTCTACCCAGAACCTTATTTCTGATATTAAGAAATTGTACTATTAAACATCACTTTGGAAAGAATTCTTAGTATTCAATAGGTATGCTTTCTCAGAAAGCTATCACTTAGGTGACTGTTACAGAAAAGAAAGAGTAGCCAGTTTTAGGGGGTTGATGGGATAGCTCAGAAGGTTGAGAACTTACTTGCCTTGCAACCATGGGGTCTAGGGATCAAGTCCCAGCCTCAGCTTGTGCTAATTCTATATGCTGAACTGCGGCAGAACTGGTAACCACCGGAATGGTGACTAAGGTTGTCATCTCCTATTTGGGAGGCCCCCAGCTTGGTTCTTGCTCTGGACTGCCTCACATCTACCTATAAAATGAAACCATGTCACAACTAATGATGTACAGCTATGGAGACTGCTCTGGGCCCTCCCTGCCTCCCCTCCCTCTCTCTTTCTTTCTCTCACCTTCTCTCAAACTATACACCTAAAAAGAGAGAGAGAGGGGGAAAGCCGGGACGGCTCAGCGGGTTGAGCGCTCGCTTTGAGGCCATGAGGACCGAGGATCGAATCCCGGCTCCGGCCCAGGCAGGACCCACGTGCTGAACTGCGGAGTTCCCACAGTTTGGTTCTCTAACTGTCTCTGTCTCTGTCTCTCTCTCTATCTGTCAAAAAGTAAAATAGAAATAACTATGCACTGA